>JAEAOA010001908.1:2729396-2771000 GCA_016746295.1 Potamilus streckersoni | reverse complement strand
TCAGCAATAGGTTTGGCATGTAGGATCAAAAAGGGGGAGCCCGGTTCAAAAGTTCATAGCGAATGAAACAATAACACGATTTACCTGTTAAAGCCCGCGATCTTTATAAACTGTCACAAATTGACTCGGCAAATTGATAACTGTCTGGTTTAACTGTCTGGTTTAAAAGTTCATGGAAGCTAAATTGCCTCACGTGCAACAAATGTAAGCATCATACGACTTTAAAGGTCATTCGCTTAAGAGACAAACCTTTAGATCTCTCTCTGCTTTTTGGACTAGAAACAAGGGCATCCTTGAATTTTACACATGGACATGCGTGACTTTAACCAAGGTCGTGCGTGTTCTTAAAACTCTGAGTATAAAAAGGCAGAAACCCTTGTATATTTTAATTGGAAGTCCAAAAGCAAGACAGATCGTCTGTTTGTATTTTACAGGTAAGAAATTTCTGTTTTGTTACTCACCCTTAAAGGTTAAAGCTTTCTGTGGTAACCAGTCATCGTAATTTCGTTTTGAGTTCTCTTTTTAATTTACTATTATAATGTAACGGTATATGGTATTACTTTTAAGATTTGATGTTATTTGTATTTATATGAATTTACTTCTAGCTTCATGCTAAACTTTACTTAAGAAATAAAACTATTCTTTGGTTAATGAACTCTAATGTTCAATGATCTTTTCCAGGTTGTTATTCTAAATTAAATGAAAGAAAATACATTTCTTTATGGCATCAATCGCAATTATTGAATTTTAGGCTCTCTGAATACAAGTAATATCAAATCACTTGTATGGTATTCAAAAAGGCAGAAAACTTTACAAGCACATGAAGTTGGAGTTCATATGAAAATTATTTAATATGTATTGTAGTATGTATTGTATGTATTTTTCAATATAAACGTTTTTATATGTTGTATCTTTAGAATGTAGTTTATATATATCAATAAAGAATTGGAAGTCCAAAAGCAAGACAGATCGTCTGTTTGTATTTTACAGCGATCCCACCTCTCCGCAGCCAAGCATTCCCCACAAAAAGATGTAACCGTATCTACACCATCATATGTGACACCTTATTCTTAAGAATGCTGAACATTCGACCTTCTCGTAACTAGGCACGAGAAGAAGGTTATGATGGAAAACGTCTAAACAACAACAACAGTCAATTCGCATCATAACATATATATATATATATATATATATATATATATATATATATATATCTATATATATATATATATATATATATATATATATATATATATATATATATATATATATATATATATATATATGGGAGGTGGGGTGGTATTGCATTTGTACAAAGCATGTAATAATGTAATATAATATATTTCAGTTCAAGTCATTGCTAACCAGCAGATTGGCCAGGAGACGACAGACATTTTCATTGTGTAGATGTTGGATTTATTGAAAGCTAATCAGAGTAGAAAAATATATAAATGACTTGTAAACATGTATATCATACATAATAATTTTCGCTATTACAGTGTACTCCTTCGTAGTACATTTTCGAATACGAATACCAACTTGTCAGCTTTTATTATTGTAAACGTCTGCGAACTCAACATGAGTTCCCGGTGGACAAGAAAGTGACTTCGTTTGCTTGTTAATTATGAACACTTTATTTGATTCAAGGTAGAAAAGGTGCCTTATTATTGATAGTGCTTCATACGTGTAATTATTTGGGATGGAATTCTTATTATACATGCACGAGAAATACTTCCTAAAAGTTACAAGTTACATCATAATGTTTCAAAACAGTCATGAAAACTTCTTCCTCTGGTAAAGAAAATGTGTAGTATATCTTATTAAATTTGGTTGTTTTCCAATTTATATGTATAGTTTAAATAAACCTTTATGTTCTTGTAGTTTGCCATTTATTAACCTATTTTGCATTCAAGTACCTAACATTCTAAGTATTCAATTATGCTTTGCATGATCATCCTTTAACTACATTTAGATTAAGTTTGATAGGCTGTCGGCAATTCAATCTGACTTTATAATTCTTTGTCCATCTGGTCTAATCCGTCGTTCATTAGCTGTTGTCAGTACATACTTTATATATAGAACATGTCACGAAACGCTTTATCAATTTGCACATAGTTTAGTTTGGGTCATTCGGGTATTTAAACATTTCGTGTTAGTTCATGGCTAACCTGCACTGTTTTTACAGACATTTACTGTTCGAAAAAACACAATTTATGATACAATAATTAGGTCCCTTAATGTATCGACTTCTAAGTAGCCAAACTTAATATTTTATCCTTAGATAATAAGGCACACAAATGCTGGCATGCTATAACTAAGACATCACCTTCAACGCATAATAAGCCCACGCATATGGCATATTTAGTATACTTGAATAAAACTGTTGGACAACAAGATTCACTTTTCCATATTTTTCTTTACATATCATATAATCAGAAAGGCCAGAACCGGTTCCAACTTCATCTGTTAAATTTGATGATGTAAAATCTCCGAAATTATTCCATTATTTTTTAATATATACGCTTTTAACTTTTCTTTTCGTTAAGTTTTTACTGTTATTTTTCCAGAAAATATAACACTCTTATCCTAGTTATTCTTCCTGCATGAAAACATATTTACCCACTCTATTTTAAGAAATAATGCAGAACAACTCACCTGATGCTGATCAGTCATTCATTATTATCCCCGTTACTGCAATAGCAAAGTATTTAAACAACCTCTCCAATTCCAGATCTTTAGTGAAAGAAACAGATTTCACATTTATTCAGATAATCTCTTTACCTTCATCAAAATATGACCGATGTTACTTAAAATAGGAATTTATTGATACGTTATTGCCTAGAAAACATCAAAAGATTTAGACCAAATTTTTCAAACATTACGAGGGAAATTGAAAGCCTTTCGTTATTTAAAAGTTATTTTCTTTTCAAAACAGATATGAGTAGTAAATAGTGTCATTTTGCGAACAGTGGGAAGAACATCGACAAAAACCCTCTGATCACGTTTACGGACATGACTGTATATGGACAAGGGAAAGTTGAACATAGATTAGGTTTTGTATATGGACAATATAAATGGAGCAGTGGCTGACCTCAATCGGGCGAAACAGGAACAGCGGGAAAGAAAGCTATAAGGCATGTCGGTGCGAGATATATAACTTTACATAAAAACTGCGGTGCGGGACATATAACTTTATAAAACGCTTGCAGAGACAAAGAAACGAATACACAAACACAAAACAGCGACTAAAATGTTTAGACTACAAAGTAAGTCTTTTCGAGGCAATCGAGTGGCTCTGAAAAGGTCCTTTGTTTTTCATATTAACAGCATTCAGTTAACATAGAGGACATCTCACGAATCTTTTTCTCTTCCTCAAACTTTGTCGGACCTCTGGTTCGTAGATTAAGACGCTCGTCAGACAGCCTTGCATCTCCAAACAGATCCTTCATTTCCAAAGGGCTGTATCAGTCATTTAGGTTATTGTCCATAACTATCTGACATACATGTTATGGTACGAGTAGAACAACATCGACGATAGACTGGTGGACGATTCAATATTAGTCCACATCTTATAACGATAACAGCGGAAGAGTGAATCGAAACGAAATCAGTTATTTCACCAATCCAAACAAAGGTTACAAAATTCATTCAGCGTGCGGAGTTTGTCTTCCAATGCGAAAAAACCTACCGGTGACAATTACATTACATATGTAGGTGTGCTAGCGTCTGTGTGCAGTGAATCAATGGGGTCAGCGACTGTGGTGTCGAGAAGTGATGGCATTGCAGAGGCTACCAAAGCAAACACAATCATATGTGCAGAAGAGATCAGCATTACTTGGGATTTAATGGAATTTTCCTCGCTTTTAAAACAACTTCGTGTATCAGCAACTTCGCCGTCTGCTCCTTGTTTGCCAGACATCGAGAATTATAGACAGAGACAGAAGAACGAATTGGAGAAATATTTTTGCAGCATCAGAAGGAAGCAGAACAAGCCTATCTCATTCAACAGCATCAGTGATAAGAAGTAGGAAGAAAACGACAGAAAGAAAAATTATTAAAAGAAATAATGTCTAAAAGCGTGTGTGTGTTTTTAAACGTAACATCAACAATTTTTCAGTCATATCGCTACGATGTCTACAGTGTGACAGTTTATAGTGATGTTTATCACTGGTGCATCATTCCTCAGGCACGTGGTGTAAAGGCCCACCCAGGCACATTATTTAGACACCAGGCTGACCTATCGTAACACTAAGCTCTTAATGCTGAGAGCCAAACGAGGCACCTGTTAGTACTATTTTATGTCTTTGTTATGACTTCGCGGCCCGTATTAATGGTGGAGGAACAAACTGGGTAATCACAGGTAAGAACCACCGACGCACGAGACACTATTCAAAATCGTGCGACCGGGTTACACACTCTGTTTGTAGAGTCTATCCCTGTGTCATCTTTGAATTAAGCCGCAGTCTTGCATCATACTCATCCCCATTGAAAGAACATTTCGTGCAAAGAAACTACAAGTAATCGCGAAACCACGATCGCAAGACTTTTGCACTCATGGAAATACAATCTCTGTGGACCCATTGTCTGCAATTTGTGCGTTGCAGAGTGTCAGTTTTACATTCACTGGAACAAATAATACATGGATATGGATCCATCTTTGCTGCGTATGTCTCTGCATGTAATAATATTGGTATCGTATTGAGCTTTTATATCAAAACTGTTACTGCTCATTTATGAAATGTGTGCATAATCAAACTCATTGTTGTTTTGTTTTGTTGTTTTTGTTTTTTTTGCTTAGGAGAACAACTAGAAAATAATGATAGCCTTGAGCAAAGGGTGTCGTTTCTTTATTGTGCGTGACATATTGTTTTAGCTTGAGCAAGAGAACACCTCCATTCCGGAATGACCAGACTTTATCATACCAGAAAAATTAACCGTTAATTAAGTACGTCAGATTGACGAGTGCTATAACGAGGAAGAAAGTAAATAATTCGAGTCAGAATCATTCCAATAATATTTTATTTGGCTCTGTAATACTATTCAAACAAAAGCAAATCATAACCCATGTGTGTACAACAAAATATATACAGAAAACATGTAATTATAAGCATATTTTGTTGTGAATTTCCGTGTATTTCGGTTTGTCAGTGTATTTCGGTGTTTAGTCACCAGTTTTAATATATACATTTCTTTGACTTTATAAAAGCCATTCGTCCGTATTACCGATAATTACTAATGCTAAACTATTATATGCCCCTCTTAACTCTTCATTTCCTAACAAGTTTCATTCGTAATGTAAGCTTTTAAAACGGAAAAGTGAATTTTCTGAGAATCAACAACCAGCATTTGATCTGCTAATGATTAGTGTAACGACCATTTAGTACCCTCGGGTATTGACATAGGTTATTGATTTGGCTACTTTAAGACACTAAAGTAACCGCAAAATGGACCATATGATGAGAATATCCGTTTTAGAAACATGTTATGAATAATGTTCTCATTTATTTTTTTAGAGAACTCTTTCAATAAAAGTATCAGCGAGTAAACGATATGAACAATATACTGTTCTCTTTATAAGAGAGGGAAAGATGTGAAATTCAGTGTGCATAAAACCTAAAAAGAACTCATTTAACCAGTATTTTATTCAAGTTTAAATCGTCAGTTTAGTTTAATTAGAGCATACCTACCGTGTACTCTATAGTATGTACAATAAAAACATGTAGTGGCCAAAACATTCATATGTGATTTAAAGGAAGAAATGTGCTAAATATTGCCATCATCAGCAGATAAATGTTTTCTTTTTCTTAAATAAATATGCTTTGCTTGAATAAAGAACTGTTTTAACTTTTTTGCCAAAATTGGATGATATTGGTGGCAATATTGGAAATTATATTTATAGCTTATTGTTAAAGTATGAAGGTTTACTCATATATTTAAAAGGGTGCTTACCAGTGTTGCACGTGCGATGTTACCAAAATCCACACACGTCACAAGCAATCGCATGTTTTCGTGGCCTAACTTGCCGAGCACAAAAAATGCATGGAACATACGCCATTATACGGATTGATTATCTTTTCTATAAGTTGTAATAAATTGATATACGGGTATGGAAACCCGATTATGGTAAAACAAAATTAAACAATAACTACAAGAAACTTAATTGTGTGTCGTTGAGATAAATTTTACACAGTGGGTATTTTAGGAAAACAATATTAAAATTAAGATAAATGGCTTGTAATATCATTGGAATACAAACAGTTCAGAAGAACCCTGACTTTTGCATTTAATCATCTGGGGTAATATAGTCAGGAGTGAATAAGTAATCGTTAGGAAAACTGTTAAAATGGTACACATAAAGCTTGGGTGAGACTGGGGGCATGGGAAAGAGTTGTGATTAGAGACACTTGTATTTTCGTTTTAATTGTGATGATCAAAGTTTCCTAACATATTAAATAAATCTGAGACAGAAAACAGGTAAAAGAAGTGTGAAAAGTACAATGAGATTCCTGAATTTTTTTTCATATTGGTAGACAATCTGACTAATCGGTAAACGAAGTACGAATGAGTACCCAATACCGATTGATTGATTGATTGATTGATTGAATTTTAACGGCGCACCAGCACTTTTAGGCTATTTAGCGCCATACAGTAGGTCATATTTGTAAAAAGGTTCAATATTGACCAGCGATATAGTAAAAAATCCATAGTCCCAATACCGAAAAATATTATGTATGATATCATGTATATAAGTCATTTTTATATTTTTCTACTCTGATTATTTTTAAATAAATTAAACATCGACACAATCACAATGCCTGTCATCTCCTGGCCAATCTGCTCGTTAGTAATGATTTGAAGTGAAATATAAAATATTATATTATTATATACTTTGCACAAATGCGACACACACACACACACACACATATATATATATATATATATATATATATATATATATATATATATATATTTTTTTTTTTTTAACGAACGAGTAGAGGAATTGTGGAAATATGTGTGACGAAAGTATGCTTTAAGCAAAATGTGTCCATTAATATTCATTAACCCCTTGGTGCCACGCAAATATTCAAGGTCAAAGTTAATGCTTACTAAAATGCCGAGAAGTGATTACGTTGCAGTCCATATATGAACTAAATTGGGAGGTTGTTATCTAATTATAATGCATGAAAACAATCAATACAAACACTTCCTTGCAATCTTAACCTTTATGCTCGTCAGTATAATCAACGTTTCAGACGTTGAAAATCTTTTTATCGATCACTGTTCCCCTTTCTTAAGATCATAACATAACCTAGGATAGGCGGATGGCTCCTCTTGTTATTCTGAAGGTCCGTAAAAAGGAAACTCTAGATCGGGCGGATATGACTACTATTCTTAGTTGACATAATTTCATTCATTTAAAGTATGAGGTAGTTTAAAGGCCTTGTACAAAATTTGTCGTGCTATTTACTCGGGAACAGGAAGGAGAATAATAGGGAGATATAAAACTTCTTATTTTCTCTCATAAAATGTATTAGGAATTCGTTTTAACTATATTTGCCTCATCAATAATATGACATTGTGGGCCATATAAATGTTATTCTTATATTGCTCATTTGCACTCTGGACATCAGGGAAATAATTTCATTAGTTTGATTCATTTCGCCCCATCTTTTCGAAACGCCATTATAGTAAGAGTGATTTACCATAAAATGCTTACACACATCCCTATACACCTTGAAGGCTTTAACAAATGTAGGGATTGGTTGACTATTACACCTACATTAAACACAACCTGTTAGTAATAATTGGCGAATCTCTTCCTACACATTTAGCCGATACAGGATATCGACTGACAATCAGTGTGTATAAAAAGATATGATATGCGTGCAATTTTCAGCTGGTCCCTCTCGCAAAGAATAGACGATTTCCTTCTGACTATAAGAAGGTAAGGCCATGTCTTTTTGTCTGCTTTTATAGAAACACAACTAATGCAACATGTAAATGAAATCATATTGTTTTACCATGATGTTACTAAAAGAATATAGCTGTTAGGAATTTATTTGACGAGACACTAGACGTGACCGATAATCATGTTTTATGTCAATGAATTTACTTAAGATTGGAAAGCAATACAAGGAAATTAGGAAACCAGTGTCTATTATCTTTAACCCAAAGGTCTTCCGACGTGATGCAGCAATGTACCTTTTGTGTATTTATCTCTCACGTAGGGAATAAGTGTCTGTTTTAATAGATACTTTCTTTGACTAAGAAAAACCATTCGTCAGTATTATCGATAATTGCTAATGTTATTGTGAGCTTAAAACGGAAAAGTGAATTGTCTGAGAGTTAACAAGCAGCATTGGATATGATAAGGAATAGTTCAACGAACATTTAGTACCCTCGAGTATTGATAGATGTTAATGATTTGGCTACTGCAGGCCACTAAAGTTACCGAGAAATGGACCATATGATGAGAATGCTACGAAATATGTTCTCATTTATTGTTTAGAGAACCCTTTCAAGAAAAGCATCAATGTGGAAAGGTGAATAATGTACTGTCCTATTTAATAGATAGGTGAAATTAAGTGCACATAAAACCTAAAATGAACTCATTTGACAATAAGCATGTATTATTGATAATGTTTGATTACGGAAATGGCATGGGCCGTAGAACAATTTGTTTTTCGCACAGTATTTTTCTCAAGGCTAAACCGTCAGTTTTAGTTTAATTAATGTGTTCTCATTGTCCGTGACGTCATTTGTGGAAAAAAAGACAATTATATATCGCAGTCTTTTATTACCTGGAAAAAGGTCAGCAGTCTACAATCAAGACTTCCTTATTCCAATCGACTCTTTAAAACATGATACATCTTGCTTCCGAGTTTTCTTGACAAGGATAAATATCCAAGATTCAGAAAGACATTGACATTTGGCCTGTCCTGATACCAGTATTGGTGCCCCTACATCTTTGTTCGAATTATTTAAACTATCAGGTAGGTTACTTTAGGTAGACATGTACCCTGACATCGATAACCTGAGTGAGATTAACTCCAACCTTTTTGTCCTTCAATATTCTGTTTTTGCGCCAGCTTGTTCCTCTGTATATAGTTTATTATCCGTGTAATTTTATAATATTCATTAAAAATACAAATACTACTACCACTACCACTACTAATATTTTTTCATTAAACGAGGGTAGTTCAATTAGAATACAGATGTGTCTAGTGTCTCTTGAGGCCTTCCAGTACTTTCTTACAGTCTGCATGATGATGCAATTTATGAGTAACGACTTCCATATTTATATTTGAGAATCTACTTTTAAATTATTTCTTCTCTGTACAACATATATATAAGAAAAGGTATATTTGTATCTTTTTGGCTTTACAGCAAGGTTTTACATTATTACTAATATCATTAACATCGTCACATCGAGGTTTTCTAAGCCGATGAAAATATATCAAAGAACAGCAAAGATATTTTAAGTAATGGAACCGAACAGTTGTCTGATTATTACACTTATTTCAAAACAAAGAAGAAAGACGGAATTCAATAACTTATTCTAGTTGACAGCATTTAGATAAAAGGTCATATTATATAATAATACAAATTGAAAACGTTTCTTGACACTCATAGATATTCTTATATGATATAATGGCTCCTTTGTCTAAAATCAACACATCTACATTGATAAAAAATGTTTTGAGTAAAATGTATTACGTATTTAAGCATGTAATAGTTTCAGAGGTCGACTAAGAATGAGATTAGATTTTTCTAAATTATGTCAGAAGCGTATACTACAGGACAAAGACCGAGCAAGCTTTTTTCTTTAGTTACTTGTATAAGTAAAATTGATTAGTTTAATATATTGTCACGACAACGTAATCCCAATACAAAAGGGCCAGCTTCTAGATCGGGTCGGAAAGTTGTACTGCCTGCAAAACATAACGCAGTCAGAAAAATATAACAGCTAAGGCTATTGTGTGAGTGTGTATGTGTGTGTGCATGTGTTTGTGATCAAAGACGAGTTGGAAAGAACTACTGAACATGAAAACGGTTGATTAGAAGATCCACCTTGCACTAAATATCGGTTTCAAATCTTCTTTGCAGCGCTGGGAGAGCAATACCTATATACACACTCTATGGTATACGAAATCTAAAATGATCAATCATATTAGTTTATAGATCTCCCATATATGTTTCTCTTTTTATGTGTTTGCTCGTGTGTATGCATAAGTTTTTATATCTGTTACACATATTCTTGCATACATCCGACTTATGTATTGTGCATTATTGTTAAAGTTGACTGATATTGTATTGTGTATTGTTTGTAAAAATATTAACCTTTTTATATAATAAGGTTATACATAAAAAAGTATCAATAAAGTGTATCGATAACAGACTGGGAAGAATTAATAACCTAGACACATAAAAAGCATCTCATAAGCAGTTGCTTGCTCACACACAGACACACACACACACACAAAACATTGAAAGGAACATTCATAATAATAATAATAATAATAACAATAACGCATTTTACTCAACGTTTATTTCATTTTCCTAGTTTTATTTTTTCTTTTCAACCAAAAGATCCTGATATTTAGAAGAACTTACCCTATGACGTTGAACTCTGCTTTCATCATGGAGAACTACGCAGCATGCACTGGGTACGTCGATCAGGAAATGGAAGTTGCAAGGAAAATGATCCTTCGTAATAAGCAGTATGTGACCTCAATGCCTTGGCCGTGGCTTGGAAATTAAATATCGTATAAGTAAGTAGGTGTTAATATCGTGCCAGTAATTGGGTATTTACTATTACATAAGTGACTGTTATTATCGACAAGTAGAAAGAGGCGGCACATCTACATAGAATTCTCCTCATCCAAACTCATAATTCAGAATCATTGTGTAATAGAAGCCGCTAAGTTTATAAGAGCATCCGACTAGAAATAGTTTTTCATAAAGCTATCTTTCCATTCAACCACAAGAATGTATTTTGCAATGATGCAAAGTAAACCCTTTCTTACACTGTTGTGTAATACAAAGAACATTGCATTAAAATATATCAATACAAATTATCTTAGAAATAATAATAATAATAATAATAATAATAATAATAATAATAATAATAATAATAATAATAATAATAATAATACATGTTCTAAAGACCTAATATCATTCCTAAATAAATGTATTATTATGTAGCCAATATTTCTCAAACTTGATGGCATAATGTAATAAACATGCATTCTTTGTTTAAGACAAAATACGCATATAGCTGAGATTGATAAAGAATTATTCTTCATTAGTTATGTTAATAAGGTTGATGGTCACTTTGAAATACCAGTTAGTTTTTAGCTTTTACTTGCGAGCGCGCACACACACCTCATTTTCCATCATTTGTGCCCACATTAATTCTAATTTCAGTAAGGCACTAAGACCAGAAATTTGCGAAAGCAACGAAACATATTATACTGTTTAGATTATTACTGTGGATAATTTGACGTTTGTTTTCATCACTTCCACACTCAATCTGCAACACCGAAACAGCCAGTGTACATTTAATCGACGATCATCGAATGAATCGTACTATATTTCTACTCGATAGCCAGCGATACACGATAAAAAATACATTTCCCTCTGGCAAATCCAGGGCGAAGTTTGTTCACAAGAAGCTACCTATTTGTTCATCGAACTTTCACAACGAATAAATTTACAGAACCAACTGAAAATCACAATATGCTGTTATGCTCTTAATTCATACCTGATGGTATATTTGGCCAATACTTGGGTAGTCCTTGGGTGTATATGGATGTGTGCAATTATTTTACTGTATATCATTCGCACTATAATGGCGTTTTGAAACGATGGGGCAAAATAGGTCAAACTAAGGAAATTATTTCCCTGATGTCCAGAGTGCAAATGAGTAATACAAGAATAACATTTATGTTGCGCAAGTTATCATATTATTGATGACGCAAATGTAGTCAAAACGAATTCTTAATACATTTTATGAAAGAAAATAAGAAATTTTATATTGCCCTAATACTCTCCTTCCTGCTCCCGAGTAAAGATAACGAAAAATATTGTACGATAAAGCCTTTAAACTGCCTCACAATTGAAATCAATGAAATTATGTCGACCAAGAATAGTAGCTATATCCACCCGATCAAGAGAGTTTCCTAATTAGGGACCTTCAGAACAGCAGTACAAGCCATCCGCCTAACCTAGGTTTTGTTATGGATAAAGGGAAAAATAAAAGAAAAATAGCTTTCTAGGTTTTCAACGTCAGAAAGGTTGATTATACGGAGGAGCATAAAGATGAAGCTGAGATTTACAAGGAAACGTTCGTGTTTTCATGGATTATAATTAGATAGCCCTCTACCAATTGAGTTCAATTGTGGATTGCAACGTAATCACTTCTCGGCAATTTAGTAAGCATTCATTTTGACCATGTAGATTTGCGTGGCACCAAGAATTTAATGAATATTAAGGGTCACATTTTGCGTAAAGTATACTTTCGTCACACGTATTTTCAATGTACCTTTACTTGTTCCTTTTATATATATATATATATATATATATATATATATATATATATATATATATATATATATATATATATATATACAAAGCATATAATAATGTAATATTTTATATTTCAGTTCACGTCCTTTCTAAACAACAGATTGGACAGGAGACGACGGGCATTTTCATTGTGTCAACATGAGGACCCAATGAACAAATGAAATCACCACGTTTGCTTGTTAATTATGAACACTTATGTTTGATTCAAGGTAGAAAGGATGCCTTATTATTGATAGTACTTCATACGTGCAATTATTTTGGTATGGACTTGATAAACATTACATCATAATGTTTGAAAACACTCATGAAAAATTCCTCCTCTGATAAACAAAATGTGTTGTATATCTTATTTAAACTGGTTCCTTTATAATTCACAGGAATACCTAAATAAACATTATGATCTATTAATTTACCTTTTATCAACTTCTTTTGTATACAAGTATCAGACATTATAAGTATTCAATTCTCTTTTGCATGATCATCCTTTAACTACATTCAGTTTATGTTTATGTTTGATCGGCTGTCGGCAATTCCCTCTGACTTATGATATGGTTCTTTGTCCATCTGGTCTCATCGGTCGTTCAATACGTGTCGTTAGTTCATAATTGATATATAGATCAACGCTTTATCAATTATCACATTTTCTGATACCTTAATTAAGTCCCTTAATTTATAGACTTCTGAGTAGCCAAACTTAATATTTTATCCTTAAATAATAAGGCACACAAGCGCTGGCATGCTATAACTAAGACATCACATTGAACGCATAATAAGCCCACGCATATGGCATATTTTGTATACTTGAATAAAACCGTTGAACTAAAAGATCCACATTTCCATATTTTTCTTTAAATATCATATAATCTGATAAGCCAAATGCCGGGTGCAACTTCGTCTGTTAAATTTGATGCTGTACAAACTCGGAATTTCTCCCATTATCTTTAATTTAATTCTTATTTTTGTGAAGTTTGTGTTGTGATATATTTACAAACTTGACCACACTCTGATCCTGCATAAAAATAAATTTACCCACTCTATTTTAAGGAACTTTGCATAACAACTCACCTGATGCTGATAAGTCAATCATTATCGTCCCAGTTACTACAATAGAAAAGTATTTAAGCAACCTCTCAAATTCAAAATCATTAGTGAAAGTAACATATTTTACATTTATTCAGATAATCTCTAGCCTTCAACAAAATATGGTTGATGTTACTTAACATAGGAACTCATTGATACGTTATTGCCTAGGAAACAGTCAACATATTTGGATCATATTTTCAAATTTTACGCGGGAAATTGAAAGCATTTCTTTAATTAAAAGTTATTCTCTTCTGAAAACAAATATGAGTAGAAAATGATGTCACTTTACGAACAAAGTGAAGTACATGGACAAAAGCCCTCTAGGCACGTTTACTGAATTGAACAGTATTTCTTATATTCAACGGTAAATATAAAGATTTTGGTATTTTTGGTAAGGATTTAAAGACAATTGTTTATTCTCTAGAATGTGAGCTTAGAGTGTGGTTGTCTTCTAGTATTTCGGCGACAGTGTACATTGAGTAATAAGGCCATGCTGATGATTTGGAAGTGAAATCTGTATTCCGTTGCATGCTGTTTTATTTACAATTTAGCCTCTCCAAAAAAATGCAGGTCAACGCTTGACAATAACTTCACGGTAAAGTCATCTTTGAAGGTATTTTAGAATAGATATGATCTGTATTGATTGTCACAGTGGAAAGTTTAGTATTGAGAAACAAATGTGGAGACTATATAGTAAAATTAATTATGGCCTGAAAGGGCATTATTGAATAAACTTTAAATTTATATAAATTTTATTATTAATGAAATTTTAATAAGTTTTGTTTATTAACTATAAAAATATAAAAATGAAATTAAGAAAATTTTAATTTTAAAAATGTAAATAAAATTTTTAAAATATAAAATATAAAAATTTTTCAACAAGTATGCACATTTATAATATTTATTGGGAATGATATTACATGATCAGCATGTATATGCTCCTATCCCATGTAAAAGCTCAAATGATGGATATTTGTCAAATTTTGTCAGAGAAAATATCTTTGTTAGTCAAAATGACACTTTTTTAAAATATATGAAGACAATATTATATTTGGCTTTGTACCTTTAGGTCACTGAAACTATTTATTTGGGGTCCAAACATTTAATTTAATTGTTTATGATGGGGTAATACCCCGAGGAACACATCTGCTTGTACAGCTATCACTGTTTATAAACATAGTAATAGGGTATTTAGTGAGAGGACAGAGATGAAGACTTTATTCTAGAACCTGCAAGTTCTCTACGGGATAATATTAAGCTGTCAGAGAATGAAATACAGGTCGAAGGGATAAAATATGCTTTACCAGATATATTTACCATTGCATGTAGGAAAACAGCAAAATGATGTAGGTTGAACACAGAATGCATTCCATTTTATTGTTCAGTTTCTTTAAGATATTGATTGATGTAGTGGAGCATTGTAGCCCAGATGACGTGGGAATTCTAATGATCCATTTTGCTTTATGCATTAATAATTACTAATAATATATGTTAACTGACACTCTAAAGATTATATAAGAAATATTCAAACAGGTTATTTGAATTTAATATTGTAAAACTTATCTTAAGATGATTACATAGCTGACATGAACAAATAGGCATATAGTTTGGAATAATATGGGTCAAAAGTTGACATTCAGTATATCATATAGGCTGACATAGTACCTATAGTGAATCTTAAACTCCGTTTAGACTGTGTGGACTTCATATATCCCAAAATGTTATTTTTATCATGAATATGGCTCTGTATGGTAACACATTTCAAATTAGTACTTTGACAGTTTGCTGTATTGCAGCATCAGCTGACATCTGATTCCATTGAATCATTGAGCTTAATAATTTGGTAACCAACTCTTAAAAATATACTAAAATGTTCAAACAGATCATTTAAATTATGTTTGTACTTGTGACTTTAACAAGTACATTGCATATGTCCCACACATGCAATATTCCATCCTTGTTTACAAGTTTTCGGGATTAAAATTTTCATTTAGTTGATGAAAATAGGATCTATTGGTATCTATAGTTGATCTGTGTGACCACATTTGGTTGTATTCGCTAGCAATATCTAAATTAAATTTTTTTCTTCATGCATAAGATTGCATATAGTAATAAATTTTTATTTGGTGCATTGACTTCAGTATATTGGTATGCATGAATATTTGCACCAATGATCAAACCTCACCGTTCCAACATTGCCTTACATCCGTTACGGATCACTGCCATCTCACCTGTCTGCGTGGGTTCGTCTAAGATTCGGCGAATGTGGATATGTGAGAAAGCTTGCCAGTAGCTTCTCGTGGGTCGGATGTTCTTTCCGGTGATTTCCCGGTTTCTTCCTCCACCATTAATACTGGCCGCCATGAATAGCCTATCGTGTGCTGAAAATGGCGTTAAGCCCAACAACAACAACAACAACAACAACCAACATTGCCTTAAACTTTATGATACATACTCTACCTGATTAGTTATTTGACCTGTAAATGACTAAATATGCTGGTAGAACCTTCATCTATTTTTCGGATGCATTTATCGCTTTAATACATGCCCATTGCTTCACATGTCCGAGTGTCACTCGATCAAGTTAACATTTTTTACCCATATTTGAAATCACCATATCTAACAAATTTTACCTTCATTTGCTTACATCTTACTGTTTTCTAGAATTAAGTTTATTACGTAACGGCTCGTTCTAAGTAACATAAAAGATTGAACACAACAAGCTATATATGTTTTAACAATGATATAATTTATTTTTCTAGAACTCATAAAATAATGTAAATATTTTAGTTAAGACTTACGGTTTACAGACATGATCCACAATTTTGTTCAAAAATAAAGATGTAAGTCCTGTAATGAGTTCTAAGCACAGTTTAAAAGTGTATGATGTTCCGGCCCAAAATGGCGGTTGACCACGTCAGACGAAGGCTAACAGCAAATTCCAGAATTTACACAGTATACAATGTATGTATTGTCCCGTTCCAACATTAGTGAGAAAATATCTAAATACGTAATGTTGTTTCCCTAGGAAAATAATTATAAAGACGAAGTGAAAATTAGTTCCTCTACCACGGCATGTTATTTTACGTGACACACTGACAACTTCTTCTTCTGGCACAACAAATTAAAAGTTGTATAACAGACCCGACTACGACAGTCTGTCCGCGTCTGTTGAATCTCGACCAGGACAGTCTGTCCGTGACTGTGTATGAATTAACAAAATCTAATGCTTTTGTTTGAATTCTACGCGCAAGAAGTCGCATGCAATTCCGTACTACTTTCTGGACATTCAGGAAATCCTGACCCAGTATCAACCAACGTTTTCGTGGCTATTCCTAAATGTTTATTTGTAATGAATTTTTGTCATCATACACAGCACTTGACAACATGAATCACATCTACGACTCAAGTAAACACTTATCAAAAACATGTTAGACGATATTAATATAATGAAATAAAATGAAATAAAAAGATTCATACAAAATTGATTCCTTAACACATACTTTAACTCCAGGATCGTAACAAGTTATATATGTTACATTTTTCCAGGTCTAGCCTGGTATCTGTAACAAATTATTAGAGTTGGATTAGTTTGGAAGCTCTCCAGTAATCCAATGGTGATAGCAAGGTCTCATAAGGACATGTGCAGTGTACTGCTATAAGTGACCCAAATGAGTTCATATCAGTACACTGATATACAGCATCTCAAAGACATGGCTTAGAACTTCATGAGAGAGATTCGCGTCATAGTTCTGTAAGGTGGACCCTCCCTGAAACTGTATTTCCTATCGCAATTTTGACTTTTTGTACTTATCAACATTAACATGGAAAACATATCTGTTATAAAACAAGGTAGTGATCCCATCAAAACTTTAAATTTGAGTGTGCTATTAGTTATGCAAACAACTGCCCAAGTACCTGAAACAATAAATGTGGAACATAGCACCTGTCATTGTTTCTTTAGTATGTACACTTATATGCATCTGGATAGGCATATTGCAATTGGTGCTAAATTCACTGGGAGCTATCATGCTTCAGTACCCCTGGGAATAATGTTATTAGTTGTACAGACTCAAAATACCATTTGTTTTAAACAGCATTCAATAATCAACTTTGCTGCATTAAAATTGACAAACTGAATGTTATAACTTGTATGAAAATTTATTTTTTTTAAAAAAAATAAATAGTTTGTAAAATTTAAATATTTTTTAAATTTAAATATTTATTTAAATTTCCATTAAAAAATTAACACAATATTAATATTCACTTCAAACATATTCTCAGATAGGCCTTATTACGTATTACAATTAGGTTTTTACTGCATTCAAAAATTCCTATAATTAAGGAAGATATACCAAATATTGTTTTGGTTTCTTAAGAACAATTGGACCTCAAATTGCACCCTATAGAACACCAGCACTTCACACTTTCTGACAGCTGTCAATTAACTTGCTTGCAAGGAAATTTCAAAAGACTTCATGTATGAAGTTGAAATAGTAGTTAGGTCATTCATCCATGATAAACTTGTACTAATTGCAGAGAATACTAACATAGAGCGTGACCACAGTTTGCCTAATGGAGAAAAATAGATCTGACCAACCCACCATTGTCAAATTTATTAGCTTTAAATAGCTATAAGATCAAAGGAAACGTGCTGCAAAAAGCCCTTAAGTTACTTGGGATGGGTTCGACTTCAAGAATATCTGGGAATGTTATACAGGGCATTACCTGGAACTAAATAAAAACAACCGTTTTGCATGTCTAAAATTTTTTGCATGTCTAAAATTTGACAGATTAGTGATTGATTGCTCTCAATGTCTGTAGGATTACGATGATCCTGACCTGCTACAGGTAAAAACTTTCCACGTGATTTTGCACCTGTTAGGTTGCTAACGCGATGCCTGGGAAACGATAACAGTGTCAGCGGTCGACCAGTTCACTCGAGAAATATGGAACCAGTACACAATTAAAAAAATCCGGTTCAGTACCTACGAATGTAGTTCCAGCCTATTTTTAGATCACGTTTTCCTGTCTCCGTCTGGTTGTGTTGCAAGAGTTAGATTTTGGCACTTTTTGTAAGGATTTAAAGGCAAATGTTTATTCTTTAGAATGTGAGCTTAGGGTGGGGTTGTCTGTGTGTATTTCAGCTACAGTGCATATTGAGTAACAAGGCCATGGTGTTGATTGGGAAGTGAAATCTGTGTTCCGCTGCATGGTGTTTTGTTTATAATTCAGCCTCTCAACAAAATGCAGGTCAACATTGATAAGAACTTCCCCGTAAAGTCATCTTTGAAGGTATTTGAGACTAACATATGATTTGTATTGATTGTCACACAGTGGAAAGTTTAGTACTGAGAAAGAGACTATATAGTAAACTTAATTGTGTTCTATGGCCATATATTAAAACCGGTGACTAAACACCGAAATACAATAAAAAACGAAATGCACCGAAATACACAACGCAATACGCTTATAATTACATGTTTCATTTGTATATTTTGTTGTACACTCAGGGGTTATGATTTGCTTTTGTTTGAATAGTATTATAGAGCAAAATAAAATATGCTTGGAACCATTTTGACTCAAATTATTTACTTTCTTCCAC
This sequence comes from Potamilus streckersoni, assembly GCA_016746295.1. Classification (NCBI taxonomy): domain Eukaryota; kingdom Metazoa; phylum Mollusca; class Bivalvia; order Unionida; family Unionidae; genus Potamilus; species Potamilus streckersoni. Next base: position 2,751,724 of record JAEAOA010001908.1, on the reverse strand, counting down.
GTTATAGCACTCGAAAATCATTCGTTCTTGATTAAAGGTTGATCGTTCTGGTATGATAAAGTCTGGTCATTCCGAAATGGAGGTATTCTCTTGCTCAAGCTAAAACAGTACGTCACGCACAATAAAGAAACAACACCTTTGCTCAAAGCTGTCATTATTCTCTAATTGTTCTCCTAAGGAAAACAACGAGTTTGATTATGCACACATTTCATAAATGAGCAGTAAATGTTTGGATATAAATGCTCAATACGATACCGATATTATCACATGCACAGACATAAGCAGCCAAGATGGATCCATATCCATGTGTTATTAGTTCCAGTGAATGTAAAACTTACACTCTGCAATGCACAAATTGCAGACAAAGGGTCCACATATAATGTATTTCCATGAGTGCAAAAGACTTAAGATCATGACCTCGCGATTATTTAGAGTTTTTTTGCACGGAGTGTTTTTTCAATGGGGATGTGTATGATGCAAACAATTTAAAACAGTTCTTTATTCAAGCAACTGTAAGACAACGGCTTAATTGAAAGATGACACAGGGAATAACTCTGCAAACTAAGTGTGTTACCCGGTAGAACCAACTTGAATAGCTTCTCGTGGATCGGTAGTTCTTTCCGGTGATTTCCAAGTTTCTTCCTCCACCATTAGTACTGGCCGCCATGTATAGCCTATCATGTGCTGAAAAATGGTGTTAAGCCCTACAACAAACATCAATAACACCCAACTTGAATAGATGGTTTTTCTCTCCTAGACAGCTCTCGAGGACTTGTGGTTAGAGCATCCGCCTCGGATGCGAAGTCATACCAAAGACATTAAAAAATGGTACTAACAGCTGCCTCGCTTGACCCTCATCATAAAGAGCTTACTGCTAGCACAGGTCGTCCTTGTGTCTGGATAATGTGACTGGGTAGGTCATTATGCTACTTCCCTGAGGAATGATGTCCCAGTGCTAGATATCATTATAAACTGTCACACTGTAGGCATCGTAGCAATATGACTGAACAAATTGCTAAATCTACGTTAAACGAACACATACACACTCTTAGACATTGTGTCTTTTCAAAATTCTTCTTTCTGTCGTTTCCTTCTTACTTCTCATCGCTAATGTTGTTCAATAAGAAAGGCTTGTTCTGCCTCCTTCTGCGGCAAAATGATTTTTTCTATAATTCGTTCTTCTGTCTCTGTCTAAAATTCTCGAAAGTAGTAAAGGAGAAGGCGGCGAAGTTGCTGGTACACGAAGAAGTTATTTTAAAAACGAGGGAAAATCCATTAAATCCCAGTTAAAGTCGGTCTCTTCTGCACATAGGATCGTGTTTGCGTTGGTATCCGCTGCAATGCCATCACTTCTCGTCTCCACAGCCGGTTACTCCCCACTAATTCACTGCATACAGAAGCTAGAGCACCAACAGAGCTAATGTAATGTCACCCTTAATTCTCTTCGCATTGGAAGACAAACTTCGCACTCTGAATATATTTTGTAACGCGTGTTTGGATTGGTGAAAGAACTGATTCCGTTTCGACTCACTCTTCAGTTATAAATATTCGCAGTTCACTTCGTTCCCTTCGCTTGTTATCGTCATAAGATGTGGACTAATATTGAATCGTCCACCATTATATAGTCGATGCTGTTCTACTCGGACCATAACATGTATGTCAGATAGTTATGGACAATTACCTAAATGACTGATACAGCCCTTTGGAAAAGAAAGATCTTTGTGCAGAAGCATGGCTGTCTGACGAGTCTTAATCTACAAATCAGAGTTCCGACAAATTTTGAGGAAGAGAAAAGGATGCGTGAGATGCCCTCTATGTTAACTTAATGCTGTTTATATGAACAACAAAGGACCTTTTGAGAGCCACTCGATTGCATCGAAAAGACTTACTTTGTAGTCTAAACATTTTAGTCGCTGCTTTGTGTTTGTGTATTCGTTTCTTTGTGTATGCAAGCGTTTTATAAAGTTTTATGTTCCGCACCGCCGGGTTTTATGTAAAGTTATATATCTCACTCCGACAAGACTTATAGCTTTCTTTCCCACTGTTCCTGTTTCGCCCGATTGAGGTCAGCCACTGCTCCATTTATATTGTCCAAATACAAAACCCATTCTATGTTCAACTTTCCCATGTCCATATACAGTCATGTCAGTAAACGTGGCCAGAGGGTTTTTGTCCGTGTTCTTCCCATTGTTTGCAAGATGACACTATTTACTACTCATATTTGTTTTCAGAAGAAAATAACTAACGAAAGGCTTTCAATTTCCCACGTAATGTTTGAAAAATTTGATCTAAGTTTGTTGAGTGTTTTCTATATATCAATGAGATCCTATTTTAAGGAACATCAATCATATTTTAATGAATGGTAGAGATTATCTGAATAAATGTAAAATATACTTTGCTTTCACTAAAGATCTGGAATTTGAGAGGATGTTTAAATACTTTTCTATTGTAGAAACTGGGACGATAATGATTGACTTATAAGTATCAGGCGAGTTGTTCTGCAAAGTTCCTTAAAATAAAGTGGGTAAATATGTTTCCATTCAGAAAGAATAACTAGGATCAGAGTGTGGTCAAGTCTGTAAATATAAGAGAGAAAAGAACTGAAAGAAAATAAGAATTAAAAGCGCATTTATTAAAGCTAATGGAAGAAGTTCTGCGTTTGTACAGCATCAAATTTAACAGACGAAATTGGACCCGGAATGTGGCTTATCAGGATAATATGATATGTAAAGAAAAATATGGAAATGTGTAACTTGTCTAACAGTTTTATTCAAGTATACAAAATATATAATATGCGTGGGCTTTTATGCATTCTGTGTGATGTCCTATTTTTAGCATGCCAGCGTTTGTGTGCCTTATTATTTAAGGATGAAATATTAAGTTTGGATACTACGAAGTCTATAAATTAAGGGACTTAATTAAGGTATCAGCAAATGTTTTGGTTCGAACTGGAAATGTTCGTGAAAACCGGAGCGCAGCCATGAACTAACGTGAAAAAGTTAAATACCTGAATGACCCAAACTAATCTATGTGCCAATTGATTAAATGTTTCTTGACATGTTTTATATATCAATTATAAACTGACGACAGCTAATGAATGACGGATGAGAACAGATGGACAAAGAACCATATCATAAAATCAGATGGAATTGCGGATAGCCGACCAAACATAATCTTAATGTAGTTACAGGATGACCATGCAAGCAGAATTGAATTCTAAAAATGTCTGGCATATGAATGCAAAATAAGTTAATAAAAGGCAAACCTCAAGATCATAAATGTTTATTTAAAGTACTACTGTAAATTGTAAAAGAACCAATTTTAATAGGAGATTCAACACATTGTCGTTACCAGAGTAAGAATTGTTCATGACTGTTTTGAAACATTATGATGAAACGTGTAACTTTTAGGAAGTATTTACCTTGCATATATAATAACAATTCCATTCCCAAATAATTACACGTATGAGGCACTATCAATAATAAGGAATCCTTTCTTCCTTGAATCAAACATAAGTGTTCATACCTAACAAGAAAACATAGTGATTTTGATGACAACCGGGACCTCATGTTGAGTTCGCAAAGGTTTACAATAATAAAAGCTGAAAAGTTTGTATTCTTATTCTTAAAAGTACTTGTAAATGAAGTAGGAAGGAGTACCCAGAAATAGCGAAAATTATTATGTATGATATACTTGTATATAAGTCATTTATATATTTTTCTACTCTGATTAGCTTTCAATAACTCCATCATCGACACAATCAAAATGCCTGTCGTCTACTGGAAAATCTGCTGGTTAGCAATGACTTGAACTGAAATATAAAATATTACATTATCACATGCACTGTACACATACGACACATACACTCACACATGCACAAACCCCCACCCCCACCCATATATATAATACCACCCACCCACCCACCCACGCACACACACACACACACACATATATATATATATATATATATATATATATATATATATATATATATATATATATATATATATATATATATATATATATATATATATAACGAACAAGTAAAGAAATCGTGGAAATATGTGTGACGAAAGTATACTTTAAGCAAAATGTGTCCATTAATATTCATTAACCCTTTGATGCCACGCAAATATTCAAGGCCAAAGTTAATGCTTACTAAAATGCCGATAAGTGATTATGTTGCAATCCACATTTGGACTAAATTGGGAGTGGGTTATCTAATTATAATGCATGAAAACAATCAACACGAACGCTTCCTTGCAATGTGAGCTTAATCTTTATGCTCGTCAATATAACCAACGTTTCTGACGATGAAAACCTAGAAGATATCTTTTTTTTCTCCATCCCTCGTCCCTCTTCTGTTTAAGTTCATAACAATAGGTCGGATAGGCTGATGGCTTATACTGTTGTTCTGAAGGTCCTTATTTAGGAAACTCTCTTGATAGTGCGGTTATATCTACTAATCGCCCTGGAGTAGTTAGAAGGAAATGTATGTTTTATCCTGTATCTCTGGCAATCAAGTGGAAATATATTACGATGCAATCGTCGATTGAATGTACAGGCAGTTTCAGTGTTGCAGTTTGAGTGTGGAAGTGATGGAAACAAAAGTCAAAGCGCATGGTTGTTGTTCACAGATTACCTCCAGTAATACTCTAACCAGGATCGTATGCTTCGTTACTTTCGCAAATTTCGGGTCTTAGTGCCTTACTGAAGTTGGAATTAAATGTGTGCACAAATGTGAGTGTGGGTATGTGTGCGCGCAAAAGTAAGAGCTAAAAACTGACTTTTTTCTGCATTAAATATGGGAAGGTCACTTTATCATGTAAACAAAAAAAGGTAACGTTTGAGCACAACGAAGGTGGCCAGTCTAAGCTGTATGCGTATTTTGTCTTAAGCAAAGAATGCATACATGTTTATTACATCGTGCCATCAAGTTTGAGAAATATTGGCTACATAATAATAAATTAATTTTGGAATGATATTAGGTCTGTAGAACATGTATTATTATTATTATTATTATTATTATTATTATTATTATTATTATTATTATTATTATTATTATATAGATCGTTTGTTTTGATATATTTTGAAGCCATTTTTTGTTTTACACAAAAGTGAAAAAGAAGGTTTACTTTTGCATCATTACAAAATACTTCTTTTGGCTGAATAGATGGATAGTGTTATTAGAAAACCTATTTCTAGTCGGATACACTTATAAACTTCTGTTACACAATGATTCTGAATTATGAGTTTGGATGAGGAGAATTCTATGTAGATGTTCCGCCTATTTTTACTTGTCGATAATAACAGTCACTTATGTAACAGTAAATACGCACTTACTGACACGATATTAACACCTACTTACTTATACAATATTTAATTTCCAAGCCACGGCCAAGGCATTGAGGTCACATACTGTTTATAACGAGGGATCATCTTTGCAACGCCCATTTCTTGATCGACGTACCCTGTGCATGCTGGTAAGTTCTCCATGATGAAAGCAGAGTTCAACGTCATAGGATAAGTTCTTCTAAATATCAGGATCTTTTGGTTCAAAAAAAAAATAAAGCTAGGAAAATGAAATAAATATTGATCAGCAAAATACGTTATTATTATTATTATGAATCTTCCTTTTCCTGGGAGGGAGGGTGTGTATGTGTGTGTGTGTGTGTGTGTGTGTGTGTGCAAGCAACTGCTAATCGGATATTATTCTTATGTATCTATCGATACACTCTATTGAAACTTTTTTCTGTATAAACTTATTATATAAATATTTTAATATTTTTACAGACAATACACAAAGCAATATTAGTCAACTTTAACAATAATGCACAAAACATAAGTCGGATGTATGCAAGAATATGTGTAACAGATATACAAACTTATGCATACACACGAGCAAACACATAAAAAGAAAAACATATATGGGAGATATATAAACCATTGTGATTAATCGTTTTAGATTTTGTATACCATAGAGTGTGTATATATGTATTGTTCTCCCAGCGCTGCAAAGAAGATTTGAAGCCGATATTTAGTGCAAGGTGGATCTTCTAATCAACCGTTTTCATGTTCAGTAGTTCTTTCCAACTCTTCTTTGATCACACACATATACACACACACATGATCCTTAGCTATTATATTTTTCTGACTACTTTATGTTTAGCAGTCAGTACAACTTTCTGACCCCATCTATATGCTGGACTTTTTTATATTGGAAGTATGTTGTCTTGACAATATATTAAATTAAACAAGCAAATATTGACATAAGCCTGCTTGGTCTATGTCCTGTAGTAAACGCTTCTGACATAATTTAGAAAAATCTAATCTCATTCTAAGTCGACCTCTGTAACTATTACATGCTTGAATGTGTAATATATTTAACTCAAATAATTTTATTATAAATGTAGATTTGGTGATTTTAAACAAAGGATCCAATATATCATACAAGAATATTAATGAATTTCAGGGAACTTTTTCAATTTGTATTATTATATAATATGACCTTGTATCTAAATTTCATCTAAATGCTTTCAACTCTCTTAAGTTATTAAATTCCGTCTTTCTTCTTTGTTTAGAAATAAGTGTAATAACCTGAAAACCGCTTGATTAAATTACTTAACATAACCTTGCTGTTCTTTAATATATTTTCATCGGTTTAGAAAACCCCAAAGTGACGATGTTAATAATAATAGTAAAAATTTAAAACTTTGTTGTAAAGCCCAAAAGATACAAATATACTTTTTTATCTAAATGTTGTACAGAAAAAGTATTTAAAAGAGAAGATTCTAAAGTATAAATAAGGACTTGGTTGCTCTTATCAGTTGCAGACTGTAAGAAAGTACTGAAGGGTCTCAAGAGACACTAGACAAATCTGTATTCTAATTGAACTGCCATTATTTAATGAAAAAATAGTAGTAGTAGTAGTAGTAGTAGTAGTAGTAGTAGTATTCATATTTTAAATAAATATTATAAAATTACACGGACAATAAACTATATACAGAGGACAAGCTGGCGTAAAAAACATAATACTGAAGGACACAAAGGGTTGGAGTATCTATCTACAGTAACGTACCTGACAGTTTAAATAATTCGAAAAGAGATATAGGGGCACCAATACTGGTATTTGGACAGGAAAAACGTCCATGTCTTTCTTAATCTTGGATATTTATCCTAGTCAAGAAAACTCGGATCTATTATATAACATGTTTTAAAGAGTCGATTGGAATAAGAAAGTCCTGCTTGTAGACTGCTGACCTTTGTCAAGGTAATAAAAGACTGCGATAAATAAATTTCGTATTGTTTAAAAAATGACGTCACAGACAATAGGTACGCCTTAATTAAACTAAAACTGACGGCTTAGCCTTGAGAAAAAATACTATACGAAAAACAAATTGTTCTACGGCACATGTCATTTCTGTAATCCAACATTATCAATAATGGTATGCTTACTGTCAAATGAGTTCATTTTAGGTTGTATGCACAACGAATTTCATGTATATATTAAATAGGAAAGTATATTATTCATCTCCTTTCCTCATTGATACTTTTATTGAACGGGTTCTCTAAAAATAAGTGGTAACACGGACGAATGGCTTTTATTAGTCAAGGAAAGATATTTATTTAAACTGACACTTATTCCCTACGTGAAAGATACATATACGAAAGGTACATAGCTGTATCATGTCGGAAGGCCTTTGGGTTAAAGATAATAGACACTTGTTTCCTAATTTCCTTGTATTGCTTTCCAATCTTAAGTAAATTCATTGACATAAAACATGATTATCGGTCACGTCTAGTGTCTCGTCGAATAAATTCCAAATAGCTATATTCTTTTAGTAACATCATTGTAAAACTATGATTTCATTTACATGTTGCATAAATTGTGTTTCGATAAAAGCAGAAAAAAAGACATGGCCTTACCTTCTTATAGTCAGCAGGAAATCGTCTATTCTTTGCGAGAGGGACCAGCTGAAAATTGCACGCATATCATATCTTTATATACCCACTGATTGTCAGTCGATATCCTGTATCGGTTAAATGTGTAGGAAGAGATTCGCCAATTATTACTAACAGGTTGCGTTTAATGTAGGTGTAATAGTCAACCAATCCCTACATTTATTAAAGCCTTCAAGGTTTAATTAATTAACATTATTAACACTATGGTTTTAATACGCTTAATTTATACTTGATGGTATATTTTGCCAATACTTGAGTAGTCCTTGGGTGTATATGGATATGTGTAAGTATTTTATGGTAAATCACTCTTACTATAATGACGTTTCCAAAAGATGGTTCGAAATGGATCAAACTAATGAAATTATTTCCCTGATGTGCAGAGTGCAAATGAGCAATATAAGAATAACATTTATATGGCCCAAACTGTCATACTATTGATGAGGTAAATGTAGTTAAAACGAATTCTTAATACATTTTATGAGAGAAAGTAAGAAATGTTATATCTCCCTAGTACTCTCCTTTCTACTCCCGAGTAAATAGCACGACAAATGTTGTAGAACCAAGCCTTTAAACTACCTCATACTTTAAATGAATTAAATTATGTCGACTAAGAATAGTAGTTCTATCCGCCCGATCAAGAGTTTCCTTATTACGGACCTTCAGAACAACAGGACAAGCCATCCGCCTATCCTAGGTTTTGTTATGGAAAAAGGGAATAAGAAAAGAAAAAATAATTTTCTTGGTTTTTAACCTCAGAAACGTTGGTTATACTGACGAACATAAAGATCAAGGTGATATTGCAAGGAAGCGTTCGTGTTATCGGCATTTTAGTAAGCATTAACTTTGACCTTGAATATTTGCATGGCACCAAGGGGTTAATAAATATTATTGGACACATTCTGCTTAAAGTATACTTTTGTCACACATATTTCCACGATTCCTATACTTGTTCGTTTTATATATATATATATATATATATATATATATATATATATATATATATATATATATATATATATATGGGTGGGGGTGTTCCAGTTGTACAAAGCATGTAATAGTGTAATATTTTATATTTCAGTTCAAGTCATTGCAGCAGCAGGGGAAAACAAGGGTTTTAGCCCAAACACTGTTTTTTAAACCTGCTGCTGTATGTATAAACTATCCCCCCACCCCTTTTTTCAAAAAGTATTAGTAAAGTTTCTAAAAAAACCCTTCTCTGTTATTACAGTGTTAAGTAAAGAGTTATGTACATGAATTTTAACTTCCTTGTACATCCTGTACATCCAGGTAAATTAACAAATTATATTTTACACAAACAACAGGTGCTCATCATCCCACCAGGTAAGCTTTTGTTCTATAGAGGTATGCAGACAGGTATTTTATAAGCAGATAAAAACAACTGGTGTTAGAAGGTCATCCAGGTAAGCTCGTGTCAGACTAACCAGACAAAAACAACGTGGGAAGGTCAAGATTCATCTAGAAGCACTGTCAGGCAGAGATGACGAATTTGTTTGAACAGCGCATGCGTGGAACGTTCACGAATTATTCTAAAGAAGGCAAGGCAGACGGATTTTATCAGTCTACCCGAAGATTTTCAACAGATAACATTACTGCAGGGTGTTAATTAAGCTACGCATTAGAATGTGACGATTTCAGTTAACAAGGCGGAAATTAAACTACGCAATAGAATGAATGTGAGATGAAAGTTATATTATTTTATATAATTTAGATAAAATTTCAGTCGGAAAAGATAAGATCTATCAGTTACCTGGATTTTATACTGCAGTTACAGGTAGGGAAACATGTTTGCCTGTGTGTAGATTCCTAATGTGCATTAGAGCGTGGCAATTTCAGTCAACATTTGCAAGGTGGAAAATAAACTAGCATTAGGGAAGGTATCTTAAATTTAGATAAAATTATACGTTACTCGTATTTTTTGATAATTTGTTTCATATTTGCTAACCCTCATTGGTCGAATGTCTGTTAACATACTGTCAATAATACGAAATTCACGTAATAAATCATCCATATTATATTTAACTCCCTGTAGGTAAGACCGGATCTGATCAATTAGTTTCTTGTATGTTATAACTGATGTTAAGCAGCTATGCTTTTTATCAAAAGTCTTGGTTCTACTTTTTTACACGCTGTTGAAAGAGAGACACCAATACCGGATATGATTAACAAAAAAGGATTTAATGATACCCCACTTGAAATTATACCAGAACTGGTCATTAACCAGGGTAGGTATGATATTACTCGAAGGATCTTGTTGTAGTATTTGTAACATTTTTTAACACACCAAAGTTTTTTATGATAATATTTATAGTATTGTATTAGTGCGTCCACATCCTGTACTGGAATATCTTTTGAAATATGATTGAAATCAACTATACTTCTTTTCATTATAATATTTGTTTACATAATCCCCAGTCTTGGTATTAGTAATTCAGCTAAAAATTCCAAACACCAATGACAGCCGACTTCAGTTGTATTTGGAAATATAGTAGTAAGTTCAAGTGTAAATATTTATTTAATACCTTTTAATATTAATATGGATACAGTTCCAGAAGACGTACCCAAAATATGTAATGGAGATGTGGTTGAAATATTAAAATCTCCAATGCTAATCACTGTGAATCTATACACACCAGTAACTTCTGCAGTGTATTTGATAGATTTATTTTGCTGCGTCCATGTACTAGACCCAGAAGCAACAGTATACACAATATTTTTAATCTGTTTGTGAGAAATTTTAATCATACTCGTTTTCTTAACAATACTAGGAATTCTACTAATACTATCATTAAGTTTTGTGTTAATATCCTTGAGTTTTGTATTAATATTAGCGAGTGTAATGTCAACATTTGATGGATTTCCAAAAAATTCGTTTTTAAGTGTATTTATGTTTCTACGAAAACTTACAAACGTATTCACGTGACCAGGAAACTCAGTTTTGAGCGCTGTTATTTCATTATTGATTGGAACGTCCTGATCATCGACGTATTTTTTGTTTACAGTGTCTCCATCTATAGTTGGGTTTCCAAGATCTGTAATCTTATTCTGGTTCATAACAATATTCCCACTAAATAAATCACCAGATTTTTTAACAAAATCATCCACTGACCTACCAGAATCTCGTATCTTACCTCGATTATTAAAAGTCACGATATTATCAGTCACCGCATTAGGAATTCGTACAATTACATCTGGCAGTTTTACATCACTCGTTTTTAATCGCCCTTCTTTGTCCTGGAAAATGACGACTTCATCTGGTTTTACACTGGTAAGATTTAGTAAATTATTGATTTCATTTTTGAGCTGATTAAGAGTTGCATATTTGGATAAGTCACCTTGATAACCTTCCGTGGATAAATCTCCTGATAATTTTCCAAATTTTGTATAGTAGCTCATTATTTACTATCCTAGATAAAATTAGCAACACTATTTTAATATTATACAGAATGGCAAAATCGTTGATATTAAACTTTGATACAGAGAGACTGGTGAAGCATAAACATAACAATGAACTTCCTGATTGTCATTATCTTATTGGTGGGCGAACTGGATCGGGAAAAACAAATTTGCTTATGAATTTGCTTCTTGGTGATAATTTTAACTATGACAGAGTTTATATTTACACAATCAATCCACAGCAGGATAAGTATGAGTTATTAAGCCAGTATAATGACAAGCTTCGTGATGAACTTAAGTCTGGTGAAGATTTTTTTATAATTTGGCAGCCAGAAGATCTTATTCCAGTTAATCAACTTGATGCAGATGAACACAAGATAGTAGTTTTTGACGATATTTCGCTAAATAACAAGGAGATGAACAAAATAAGATCATATTTCTCATTGTCACGTAATAAACAGTGTAATTCTGTTTATCTCGCTCAAGGATTTTATAATGTTGATAGATTTATTAGGCGAAATACGGGTCGTTTTATATTATTTCCAGGACTGGATAATGTTGACGTTAGAAATATTGCAAGCGAGCAATGCGGTGACGTGACAAAAGATAAGTTTATTGAACTTTATCGTCATGCTACAAAAGATAAGTACAACTTTTTCTTATTTGATAAACTTACAAATGATCCAACTAAAATGTTTCGCTGTTGTATTGATATTTACTTACAGTAAGGGGTTTCAATTTTATAAAATTTATGATAATAATAACAATAATCGGATAAACGAGCAAGATACAGACAACACATAGAAGATCTAAAAAAAACTTGCTCAATCTCAGGCATTACTTAAGCAAAAAATACAACAAGCACGACGTGGGCAAGTAACTGCTACAGAAACAACAGCTACAATTTTCAAGCCAGTTACTGAAGCACTACCTGGAAAACAACCTGAAACCAAATCACTGTCGGAAGAAGAACTTAAACAACTGCAGGAAAAAGGTTTGGTTGGAATTGTTCAAGAACAACAGGAAGCAGCTGCTGCAAAACTTGTTACTAGATCTGATGAAGAAAAAATAAAACTAATTCAGGCACTTACAGCAAATATAGCTAATCCTGTGGCTAGACATGCTGAAACAGATCGATTGATAAACAATCCGCTGGAACTTGAGCAAAGATTAGCAGAGTTAACAACGCAAAGAATAACAAATATTATAAAAAAATTTATCAGGAGACATCAAAGATATCAAAAAAAGCAACAAAGAGTTGGTAAGCTTACTGCAAAGTTTATGGAAGTTGGAGAGCAAAGACTTCATTTTATAAAAAAAGCAAATGATGAGATAAAAGATGGTGAATATAATGATTTTTTAAAGAAAGGAAATATAATAGATATTAATAGTATAAGCAGGTGGACTGATGCAGAATATCAAGCATTAATCGATAGATTAGATACAATATTTAAAGACGGAGCTGCTGCTAAAGGTGAAATAGACAAGGCTACAGAGATTGAGAATATGCATCTACTTTATGATAGGATGAGATATGGTGTTATTGCTTTAGTGTTTAAAAAAACAGCAGAAAATAGTAGAGCAAAACCTTTTGGTAAAGGGTGGAATTTTAAAAGAAAATTTGATACACTCGATAAAACTCGTGTAGAAAAAAGTAGAGAAGTAAAAACAGGAACTGGTGTAAAAATATTTACTTCAACTACTGAAATGATAGGTAGATTAATGTTATTAATATTATCAAAAGAAGTTGGGAATGTTAGTGTTGAACTTGATAATGAAATCATTGACATACTTGATCATCTAAGATCGAGCGAATTATTAACATCTGATGAATATGAAACTTTACACCGCGACTTAATCGCGGCGACTTAAGTTTGTAAAATGATATAATATAATAGAAATGCAAACAATATTATTACTAAACTCTAGTGAGTCTGCGATAGATAGCACAAATTTTTCAGTAAATTATATTCCACCTATCCAACTAGATCCTGCAAAACAATATGAGATTGGATTAATTTCTTGTACTTGCTGAAATGCTATACCTATCATGAAAACTGATATTAACGATGAAATGCAGTTTTTTACGTTTACAAGTTTTTCAATATCTACAACAAAAAAAAATAAAAATTCCACAAGGAGCTTATAATATTACTGATCTAAACAGGACAATCAAAGAGCTCATCACAAAAGCTGGCGGTGTGGCTGATGATTTTGAATTGGCAGCAAATTATAACACATTGCGAGCTAGGATAACTTTAAAACGTATGTTAATCGATCTTGAACCAAGAAAAAGAAGTATTGCACAACTGTTAGGATTTACTAAAATAAGTTATGATGCACTTGATCAGCCTATTACATATGATAGTGAACTGCCAGCAAATATAACAGAAGTAAATACAATATTAATAAACTGCTCTATTGCTTCTGGCTCTTATACATCAAAAGGTAGCAAAGGTCAAACGATTTACAGTTTCTAACCTGAAGTTCCGCCAGGTTCTCTCATGCAAATAACTCCACGACATATTATCTATTATCCTCTAAACGTTGAAGATGAAATATCAATTATAATAATGCAGTTGACATATCAATCTGGAGAACAGTTACATGTTAATAATGAAGTTGTAACTTATTATTTACATCTACGCGAGCAAAAGTAAAAATTATGCAACATCAAATATAATGAAACAAAGAAAAAAGATGCATCGAAGAAAAATAATAGGAGGATTATTTTGAAATATTTTTACTAAAGTTATTGAAAATATTCCGGGTATAGCGCGTAAAGTTGCACCAATTGCTATTGACGCGGGTAAAGCTTTTGCAACTGGGGCTGCATCTGCCTCTGGGACTGAGGTGGGACAAAAAATAGCTGATAAAATAAAAGGTGATCCACCGACTGCATCTGAAATCAAACAAGCTATGTCAGAAATCGCTCCAACAAAAGAAACTCAGCGAGCTATGATAACAACAACAAAAAAATATTATCACCAAAGGGTGAGAAGATCATATAAAAATTGATATCTAAAGTAACAGTTCCGCAATAAAATTTTATATAATTTAATAAAATAAAATGTCTGTTAAAAATTATCTCGAGTTAACAGAAACTCATGACATCGACAACGATGTGACAGAATTCGAGTATGTTGAGTATCTTGATGAAAACTCTAACGAACCAAATAAATCTGGTATCAGAAACTTTAACACCAGAGACGAAGATGTATTTGTACTACCACATAAGGCTGTGTTAGAAGTTCGTGGTCAGATTATGACAGTAGCCAATCGACCTGCTGTAATTGCAGTTGGAGCAGAAATAGCTCTTATAAATAACGGCTGGAGTTTATTCAAAACTGCTAGATATCAACTGGCCAATCAAACTATAGAAGATATTTCAAGTCATCTACAAGTTGCAAGTACGTACAATTTTAAATATTATTTCGTTTTCCGAAGATTACTCGAGATCAACTGCAACCAACATGATGTGGTTTAAAGATACTGGACGTGGTATAGCTGAATCAACTGAATTTTTAAAGAGAAGCGCTATAGTACATGGAGCTGATGCTGATGCAAATGCTGCAATTGTGAGAAATTTTCTCATTGCTAATGGAGACGCGCTAGGTATTGCCGCACCTGCTGCAGCTGCTAATGCAGACGCTACAAAAGTTTCTCTTACGGCAGCTTTTAATAATCTAAATATAACACCACCAGCTGCAGATGCAAACGGTACTGCGATGTTATATTTACTTCTTAACACACTTGATGTGAGAAATCCACGTTATAAAGAAGGCTTTGCTAGGCGAAGAAAACTTTCAGCAGGATCACGTCAAATTACAATGATGCTTCCGCTAAGCATGATTTTCGGCTTTTGTCGCGATTATGATAAAGTATTCCGTGGAGTAAAACATACTCTTATTTTAGATCGAGCAGAACAAAACGATTGCTTGTTTAGATCTGGAGGGGTTGATGTACAGTTTATCATAAACAAACTTGCTTTGTGGATGCCACGTATAACACTATCAATTACTAAAATGTCAGAATTAAATAGTACGCTTGATAAGCATACAAACAGAAGTTACTTTACGCAGCATAAGATATATCAGACAGCGGTTCCAAATACTACTGACTATACGTGGAGGGTCACAACAACATCAAGCGAAGAACTGCCGAGACACATATTTGTTGTATTTCAACAGCACGCCCGACGAGGCAACCAACAACAAAATAATGCAATATTTGACCACGCTGATGTTAGACGAATATATGCTATATTAAATTCAAAGCAATATCCAGATCGAGCTATAAAGTGCAATTTTGCTGATGACGTTAATAAAAATATTTCTCGACCGTAAATGTACCTGCTTGACGCAATGCAAAAATATCAAGATGTTGAAGATGGCACTCAAATATCAGCAGAGGAATTTCGTACGCTTTATCCTATATTTTATTTTGATGTTAGTAAACATAACGAGCGAATTGTAGACAGCACAGCGGATATTGAAATTAGCTGGACACTTGGCGCGGTTCCAATAGCACCGATGTACGTATATGCATTAGTGATTAGTGATAGATTTATCACGGTAGATTCTATTGGTGGTAAAATGAAAGTTCAAGTTTAATCTATAGTTGTTATATAAAATGACAAAATATATTGTAAAAGAAGTATATTTGACCGATGGTCAAGTTAAAAAATTAGTAGCTGCTATTGCAAAGCGAGAACAGGTATCATTAAAAATTAATCCTAATATTTCTGATGGTGTTTTAACAAAATTAATGATAACCAAAAATCAAGTAAAGAAGTATGATCGTAAAAAACTTTTGTTTTAAATTTGAGTGCTGCACAAATGACAGCGATGGAAAACGATATTGTTGTCAAAGGTGGTTTTCTTGGTCCAGCATTATCAGTATTAACTAGTACAATAATACCTAAAGTTTTGCCGGTGTTGGGAACATTAGGACTAGCAGCAATGTCAGGAGCAGTCTCTGGCGCAACGAAGAAAGCTGTTCAGGGTAATGGTATAATTCATGGAAGTGGAATAAAAAAATGTAAATTTTATGTAAATGATATATTATAATGCCACAACGGAAAAAGAAATCATCAGCAACAACATCGCCAGAAAAAAAGAAAACAAAAAAACGAAAACAACACCAAAACGCAAACAAGCAAAACAAGGAGGAATTATTCCATTCGCTCCCCTTTTGGCGGGACTAGCGGGAAGTCTGCTGCCAAATCTTTTAGGAATCGGACGTGGTCTAACATTACCAGGAACATGACCACCCCGTTGAGTAATTTTGATATAATTGATAAGTTAAAAGCAGTTCCTGGATTTCATGGAGTTTATTCTAAAGAAGAACTCGCAGCAATAAAAACACCGTCAGCTGTAAGTTCGTGTGTTATTAATATACAAGATTTCAATGACGGATCCGGCACAAATTGGGTAGCAGTTTATAATAATAATTATTTCGACTCATTTGGACTTCCTCCAAGTGATGTAATAAAAAAGTATATGAACAAAAAATTTAAAAAGATATATTATTCATCAAATCAACTCCAACCTGTTGGAACGTCTGCTTGCTGATATTATTGTATAATGTTTATCCGACAGACGTCACAGAGTAATAGCTCTGGGAGCAATCTCAATTTTTTAAAATTTATTTTACAGTTTGACAAGCAACCTTCTCACGCTAATGATGAGATTGCAATTAATTTTACTTAAACTTAAAAATATAATAATGTCAACATACTGTCTCAAATGTAGAACTAAAACAGAAAATATTGATGAAACAACAGCAAAAACAAAAAACAACAGGATAATATTAAAACGTTTTTGTGCAGTCTGCGGAAAAAGAAAAAATATGTTTTTAAAGAAAACGTCCCCAGCGACAGTATCCTTAGAGATGTCGCCAGCGAAAAATTCGCTAGGATCTGGTTATCCTGATATTATTTTAGTCGACGACTAAAACTATAGAATGATATCCAACTGTGATTCTGACAGAGATTTGTGTCTTGAGCAAAATAAAATTGTCGCATACTGTCAATGTTGTAACAACAGAGAAATAATAGGGTCAGGTATGGATATACATAAAATTTTTGGAAAATTGCCAAAACCAAAAGGCGGTTGGACTTTGCCAGGTCATCGGTTTACAGGACCTTACAATCCGCTAGATCAACAACTAGATGAAAACGACAATCCATTGCCAGGACAAGAGCCTTACAATCAAGTGGATGCAATAGCAATGCGTCATGATATCTGTTATCGTGATCATGAAAACTCAAAATCAGATTGTGATAAAGTGATGTTAGACGAATTACGTGATATGGAGCCAACAAATCTACGAGAACGTTTTGATAGAAGATTTGTTCAGGGAATAATTGGAGCAAAATATAAACTCGGATTCGGAAAAAAGTATACGATGATCGTGCAGTCGAACTACACAGACCTAAAAAAAAAAGTTCCGACGATATAAAGTTGTCGCTAATGGTGTAGATGATATCTGGACAATAGATTTGGTGGATGTATCCATTCTAGCTCAGTTTAACTTTGGCGCTGATGGTGCTCCAAAAAGATATTTGTTTAATGTTATAGACGTTTTTAGTAAATATGCTTTCAGTGTACCTGTTTCAATGACTGATGCGCTAAAACAAATAATAACGAGCTCAGAAAAAAAAACCAAATAAAATCTGGACTGATCATGTATCTGAGTTTTTAACAAAACGCTCGAACAGTTTCTAGAACAAAATAATATAAAAAAGTACGTTACAGGGAACGAGGGTAAAAGCGTTGTAATTGAAAGATTTAATCGCACGTTAAAAGAAAAATTATACAAACATATGACAGCTAAAAACACCAACAGGTACATCGATGACTTTCTCAAATCGTAGGTGAATATAATAAACGAAACATCGAACCATCAAAATGGCACCTAATAATGCTATTAAAAATCTAATATTAGCAAATGGAATCATGTACCGCAGACATAAATTTAAGGTTGGTGATAAAGTTAGAATTTTTTTGACAAAGAAGGTATTTGCAAAAGGATTTACTCCAAACTGGAGCGAAGAAGTATTTGTAGTTGATAAGGTACTTTTAACAATACCTGTAACGTACGCTTTAAAAGATCTGGCAGGGGAATCTATTGTAGGTAGTTTCTACGAACAAGAACTACAGAAAACTGAGCAGGATGTTTTCGTTATTGAAAAAGTAATTACGAAAAAAGGAAATCAAAGTTTAGTCAAATGGCGTGGGTATAGCGATAAATTTAACAGTTGGATTCCAACCAAACAAATTATGATATAATGCTATTATAAATTTCTTCATACTTTTGTTTAACAGATATACCTTTTACTGGTTTACATAACGATATTAGATATTGTCTACGATCGTCAGAGATCGTCATTAGATTAAAAATCTTGACAAATATGAAATCAAATTTGATATTTTTTGTCGGCCTGGAATTCTGATGTTTAAGAAAGGTTTGATTAGCTGCCAAAATATTTGTTGTTCGGCAACGGTAAAATTAAATTTTATTATTGTTTTTGCAATGTGATACTTGGCATTATATCGTTTAGTTGTTGGTCTGCTGTAATTAGATCTGTCAGCAACAGTGACTATTTCACCATCATCATCAGATTTGTTGTTATACAAAATATCATCATCATTATAACCAACAGATTTGTCTATGAAATCTTTGGAAAATGTAATACTATGCGTGACCTTATCGCTGGCGACTTTGTCGCTGGCGGCTTTGCCGCTGGCGACATTGTCGCTAGTATCTTCTTCATATAATTCAGCGAGTATTTTCATTAAGTCCATTGTTATAATATATTTTTATCTAACTTATTATTATAAGATAACTGATGAGATAAAATATCACCAAAAGGTTAATATAGTAAATTACAACGAACTATCTGAAGCGGTAAGAAAATGTTTGTTGGGTTATAGTGTATATTCTGTTGACGTTATTGTAATGCAAGGTGATTTTCATAAAATATTGCTAACAGAAACAGAAAAAAATAAAATTAATGAAAGTACACTAAAAAAGTTAAAATTTGCTCATGATGATATCAATAGCATTTGCTCATCATTGTTTGACTAAAACTGAATTACAAAATATTATTGATCATCATATCTAAAATCAATCCTAGCATCGTATTCGCTTGAAAAAGCTGATTTTGTTAATCCATCAGCTACAAATTTTACGACTGAGGGATTTACACTATAATATTTCGCCACAGCTGAAATCGATTTAAATTCAATCTCCTCATTCGTTTCGAGGTTTTTTGAAATAACAGGTTTTGCTGGATATCTAAAATTACTACCGTTACCACCTCGTCCTTTTCTCAAATTTTCCTGTTGCGTCACTAGCTCCAGATTTTCCAATCGATCGTCTGTTTTTACGTTACTAATATGATTAATAACCATACCATCAGGTATGGGTTTTTTGAACACCTCGTAAGTTTTTCGAACAAACCTATGACCAAGATAATGAACAAAAATTGTCGATCTTCCTCTAACATTTACACTGATATATCCCATATTACTCTTAGTACTAAGAACTTTTTGAGTTTTTTTGCTTCTAATAATACCACGATCGTTAGCCTCATATAAATCAAAGACCGGATGCGGCTGAAATTCATCTAAGGATAAGTTTTCAACGTTATCATCAGTGACTTTATCGTTCACGTGATATACACGCCATCCCTTTGGAATGCTGTCATCGCAGAACAAAGTATAAATAAAATCTTTTCTAAGCATTGTAATCCTCTCAGTATTATCTCCTTTTACACTAAACTGATAACCCGCTGACGTTAATTCGCCAACAGGTAATCCAGTTTTAATGTTAATAACCGAACCAATTGCATTTCCAGGGTATAAGTTATATTTTGGGGGAACATGATATGCTTCTTGCTCACGTGCGCTTGTCAGATTTGCTGTCATTATATTATAGGTGATATTATTTTATCTTCAATTGATTTTTAGCGCATGCGCAGTGTGAGGTAAATTATCAATTAGAGATTAGACTATAGTATAGCAATGATAAAATTGCGTGATATAGCCAAGAGAAGGTCTATGGAAGAACCTGATAAAATAGCGACTGCTTTTCCAGGTTTTGACAATAGTTATCAGTTTGATAATCAAGCTGTTTTAGTAAATTTTACTGCAACAAATCTTTACCACCTACTATAGACAACTGTAAAATGTGAGCTCGAAAATCACAAAAGCATCAGATTATTAGTGCAATATCATGTTATATTTTCAAAGTTAGTTATAACGGAAGAATTAACTGAAAAGATATTTACAGATCCTTATATGAGCGCAAAATCAAGACGTGTTTTGTTTGGGACTGATCACAAAAATTAAAAAGTAAAAGACGTTGTATAAACATTAAAAACGTAGATAACAAATGTTTCCAATGGGCTGTTCTTTCCGCGTTATTTCCAGCAGAAAAACACGCTGATCGTGTTGAGAAGTATATCAGTCACGTGTCTAGATTAAATTTTAAAGATATTACCTTTCCAGTGGCAGAAAATCAAATACCAAAATTTGAAAAGCAAAATAATGTTTCAATTAACGTTTTCGGACTAGATGAAAAAAAGGATGTATATCCGAGATATATTTCAGAAAAAGCTTCACAATCTACTATAAATTTACTGTTTTATAAAAATCATTACGTTTGGATTAAAACCTTTAACGGACTAGTTGGTAAACAGTACAATAAAAATAGAAATAAAAAGTTCTTTTGTTTCCGCTGCTTGCATGGCTGTACAAACAAATTTTACTCACAACTTAAAAATGAAAAAATAACCGATGACGAGTACAGGTACGCACAAGATATCTGGAAAGAGTTTGATTGTGAGACTTTTGGTGATTATCATGATTTGTATTTGAAAACTGACGTGTTATTATCAGCAGATGTTTTTGAAGGTTTTCGTGAAGTGCGTTTTGACAATTACGGACTAGATCCTTGTTGGTATTATTCTGCCCCTGGGCTGTCATGGGATGCTTTGCTAAAGTTTAGTAAGGTAAGGTTAGAATTACTGACTGACGTCGATATGTTCAATTTTATTGAAAAAGGTATCAGAGGCGGCATTAGTGTGATAACAAAAAAATATGCTGAAGCAAACAACACATATTTGAAACAGTATAACCCTGAGCTCCCTTCCAAATATATAGTTTATCTAGATTGCAATAATCTTTATGGGGGTTCAATGATAGAACCAATGCCTCTTGGTGGATTTCACTGGATCACGGCTGATCGATTTCTATCTGAAACAGAAAAAAGATACCCGACGATGTTTCCTATTTCGTTGAAGTTGATATTGATTATCCAAATTCGCTACACAAATTGCATAACGATTACCCTTTCTGTGCGGAATCGATGGTCATAGATTATAGCTTGTTATCAAAAGAACAACAAGCGTTAGCATCACCAAGATAACATTCTATTGTCAAGAAACCAGTACCAAATTTACTCGATAAGAAAAATTATGTCTTGCATTACAAAGTTTTAAAACAAGCAGTCGATGCTGGTCTTGTGTTGAGAAAAGTTCATCGTGTACTAAAATTTAATCAGTCGCCGTGGATGAGAGGTTATATTAACTCAAACACTTCAAGAAGGGCCGCAGCGAAAACAGAGTTTGAGAAAAACATCTTCAAACTGATGAATAATTCTTTTTTTGGTAAGACGATGGAGAATATTAGGAAACGCGTAAATATCGAACTAGTTAATGATGTCAATCGCAGAAACAAACTTGTGTCAGACGATGATTTTGTGAGCATGAAAATATTTAATGAAAATCTTGTTGCAATACAAAGAAGAAAAACAAATCTGAAACTAAACAAGTGGATCTATGTTGGAGCTGCAGTGTTAGATTTATCAAAGTGGCTGATGTATGATTTTCATTATAATTTTGCTAAAATTCAGTGTCCAGCCAGTAGATTATTGTTTATTGATAC
>JAEAOA010001908.1:2716896-2724396 GCA_016746295.1 Potamilus streckersoni | reverse complement strand
AACTTTAATCAAAACCGTACCAAACTGTTGAACACTTCGCCATTGCAGACATCATTTTTAGACACATGACTGTTAATTTCTTCCCTTCCCATTATATAACAGCTAGAATTAAATCCACAAGACTTGTACTTAGCATAGAAAATATATAATATGTCCAGAACATCACGCGATAGACTTGTATTAGGTACTTTGTATAAGAAAGTTCCACACTTTTCAATATAGACGAGAGAAAAACATTACTTGCAGACCTGCTGATCCATAGTGAACGTTTATTTCACGGTATAGTAAATTTTGTTCACATCATTGGCAAATAAAATAGCCTGTGTGTGAATACAGTTAGCAGAGGGAGGGTGAACCCTACAAAATTTGGCTCGAATCTTTAACGAAAAAAAAAGTTTCCTGCAGAGGCTGGAAAAAAATACGTCAACAACGCTAAACCAAAATCTCTAACTTTTTTTTCCTCACGGTTAAGTACTGAGGTTAGCTCATTTTGTTCTATTATTGTTGACGTATTTGTTATGATTTTGTCAGGTATTTTGTTTACTTGTAAAGCGACTCAATTGTTGTCCTTCACCCTCCCTGCTGCTATTGATAGTCATGGGGAGTTTAACCTAAGATTTTATCTAGACCAAACTACGAGTGTATGTATAAATTAATATATAGAGTTTTGTTTCTCAAATCAATTATATTTCCATCCTGATTTGTGAGTTAGTTTGAAATTCATTCTTGACAATAATGGATTATGTACACGCAAGTAGACTTAATTTATTGGCTCAGATACAATAAGCCACCCTGGAAGTGTTTGAATACTGGACGAATATAATATGTATCCCTGCTGAGCCTGATTAGACTTAGAAAGGTCAACGTGATAGCTACTGTCAATTACATCTCATATTAGATTCAGTGCAATGGTGGATGTTATATTAACAATATTAGGTGAATTATGACCTCCTGTTCCATATGGGTCATTATTATATCTGAGAACAGTTAGAAACGGGATTAACTTTTTCCATGAATTACATAATCTTTTAAAGTGTTCATCAGTAAGATCATTGACTGATTTTTTTAGTTCTTCAGAGCTAAATTCAGGTATTATAAATGTTGATAGTTGCTCTCTTGTAATTCCGAAATATTTTGTAAATAAGCGATCTAGTGTGGTTCTCTGAACTGGATCGTCTTCATTAACTATGTAACTTATAACATAATTTACTCTAGATGGGTTTGATTATCTTTTCTCTCTATTAACAAGAACATTATTCATGAACTCTAGGTCTGAAGCAACTTGATTTAAATGTTGTATTGACTCAATTATTTGAATTTTTAAATCATCATTGTAAGAAAAAATAATACTTGAAAGTAAATTTTGTAGATTTCTAAATACACGTTCATGCTCTAACTTAATTGTATTAGCATAAGAATTTATTAGATCAGTATCTAGTGTCATTATTTGACCTTTCTTGCCATCAATTGTTTTTGTAAAATGATATTCTATTCGATCTATATAATGCACAACTCTATCAGTACCAGAATATAATTTCCATGGATAAGCTTCTTTTACTTTTCGATATTCTGGAAGTTGAATAAATTTTGTAACATCTGTGACGAAGTCGGATCTCTTTGGTTCTTTTGGTCCCTGATAAACCGGTGCAACTTCAGGCCATCCTAACACTAATCTAATCGAACTTTGATAAATTTCCACAGCATAGTCAGGAGAATGTATTTCAATCACCGCCAATAGTGTTGGTTATTATACAGTAATTGCTATAATCGATTCTGTCCCAGTAATAGACTTAATTCTGCGCTGGAATTCTCGTTAATTTGCTCTATTTGATAACTGCCAGTTGGAATACTAACTACTTGCCAATCGGGAGTTCCATCAGATTTATTCTTATTTGCGAATACTAATGAATTATTTGCCTGTAGTCCACCAAATGGTTTTGATCTAATATTAGGCCAGCTATAATAAACACGTAACTGAGCTAAAGCTATCTCTTTTACTGGAATTGCAGTTGGAAAGTTAATGCTGAATTCAGGATTGGTCGAACGTATTGATATCATAGTAGTTTTTGAAGGAGTTGTATTAGTGACTATCCGCTGTAACAACTCTCTCGACTCATCCGAACGATGTTCAGACGCTGATATTATTGTTATTATTATTTTTTAATTCTCCATTTATTTTATTATGGTTATTGTTAACAGAATCAATAACGATTATGAATGCTTCATCGTAGGTTTTAATTATCATTGCAAACTCTTCATCAGATATTTTACCATCACTGAGATACGTGGAAATATACCCAGATAGTGTAGAGTAAGTTGCTATTGCTGTGTGTAATTTTATCATATACTCAGGCAATTTATCATTCACACATGTAGCTATCTTTTTAACAATAATGCTAAGAATGCCTGCTATAGTCGTTGAAGTTGAAACAATAATTGTTATTATTGCCGGAGCTGTCATTGTTAATGTCGATAATATTAATCCGGATCTAGCAACAATAACAGAAACTGAGCAAACAACTATATCAATAACAACCATACGTCTACGATATATTTTTTTTTTGCTTTTACTGTATAATGTTCGATGGTATTTTTTAGTTTGGCCAGATATTCACATGCCTGATTATATCTGTGACATTGAACGTCGATAGACGACGTAGTCATTTGGTCCATTATACAATGACGTTAAGTAATTAATTGAGCTACAAATTCCAAACACCAACAGTAAGCTTGAGGTAAATTTTTACTCGATGATTCCAGCGTAAACGTTCCTTCAGAATCTTTATCTAACAACACAGATACAGTTTAAGAAAAATCACCAGTTGATGGATATGAAGTGGATATTCTAAAATCTGCAACGCTAAGTACGGACATCCTATATATGCCAGTGATCTTCGAAGTATGTTTGATGGTTTTATTTTCTGGTGTCCACGATCCAAATCCAGATGCAACTGTACACACAATATTTCTTATCTGTTTGTTAGGAATTTTAATCAGGTTTGTTTTCTGAATAATATCCGGAACTCCACTAATAATATCGTTGAGTTTTGTGTTCATATCAGTAAGTTGTATATCAGCATTTGTTGGACTTCCAAAAAATTCGTTATTAATTCTGTTTATGTTTCTGCGAAAACTCAAAAACGTATTCACGTGACCGGTAAAATCAGTTTCAATTTTGTCTATTCCATTAATGATTGGAATCTGTTTATCATCGACGTATTTTTTTTGTAGCAGCATCAAACTCAGATTCTGGTGTTTTTAAATTAATAATACCATTATGGTTCATATTAAGAAATGCACGCATTATACGACCGTTGGTTAATACGTACTTAGATTCCTGATCGTCATCATAATTTTTGTTGTAGCATCACTATCTGAGGTTGGATATCCAAGATCTGTGATTTTATTTTTGTTCATAAAAACGTCTCCACTAAATATACCGCCAGTCGTCTTGACATAATTGTTAACTGACTTACCTGAATCTTGTATTTTACCCTGATCAGTAAAAGTAACGATATTATCAGCAACTGCAGTAGGAATTCGTATAAGTACGTCTGGTAGTTGTATATTGCTTGTCTTTAATCGTAATTGTTTGTCCTGAAAAATAACCACTTCATTTTTATCCACACGTGATATTTAATAGATCATCAATCTCATTTCTGAGTTTATCGAGGGTTGCATATTTAGATAAATCACCTTGCTGCTGAGCTTTACCACGAGCAGATCTTCCGTAAATATCTACCATTATAGTCACTGATGTCTGTTCAAATGCAACAATGTGGTATATTCATGCACGACTTGATGAGGTGGCTTTCCTGGCATCAAGCACATTAAGTACTTCACGACCACATATTGGTGGATCAGTTAATGTTTGTATTGGTAGCGTTGAATACCAGATTGGATCAGTATTATTACTGACATAATGAAAAAATTCTTTTGGTGGCGCTAATCCATATGAATCAGAATAGACAATTCCACGTGGATCAATTACATACGCTAACCAATGCGTGCCAGGTCCAGAGTTTTTATTGAGATTAATAATACCGGTTTCAGTACTGTTAGGTTGTTTTGGTAATTGATCGCGCATAAAAACACATCTGAAACTTTTTTTATTTAGTGTTTTAGCAGCATCGAGTAAATCATAATTAGACATAGACAAGATCAGTAAACTGTCCCTGGAAGTCTTAGACCTTTTCCTTACCATAAAGGCTGGGTTCCTGGTAATCTGAGACCTTTTCCCTTTTTTGACTTCACGTCTGGTTGCTTTCTTTAATGCCATTCCATTAGCGGTTCCAACAGCGCCTAATGCAGCTGCTTTTGTGACAGCAGGGGCTGCAGCGGCTATTAATGCTGGTATAGCTGCAAGACGAGGAAATATTCCACCGTTTAAAAATTATCTTTGATAGCGTCTGCAGAAAGATTAAGTTTGACGCCTTAATTTGATTTTTTGCTTCATAAAGTTTTTGAATTGACCATCGGTCAACGATAATGTATTTGAACCGCTCATCTGTTCTTTTTTCAACGATATTTTTATTCCACAGTTATTGTTTGATGCTGATTGCAGTCTTTTGACCTGACCAGGAGTCAGGGTAACATTAGCGTGCTTGTAAGACATTTATAATAATCATAATTGATCTAATTACGTGTTACATGTTCTCTACTGGCGCATCAATGACTCTCATTCGTCCACCAACACCTTCGAGTAATATTGATTTATCACTGAGTATAACAGCAATTGCTCTGTAATTAGGAATGACTCCTCGATTTACACGATCTCGGAAATGTATATCTACAATAGATTGTCTAGTTAAATCTAATTGTTCTAGCGAAAAGTAATAAATCGGATACAGCTTTGTGAATTCTAGTTGTGATATTTGTAAACCAATATCAACATTTTGATCACATCCCATAAACGACATAAGACCATGATATGCACGTGCTACATGATTTTGATCCAAATTTAACAAAATATCCTCGGATGGTTCTTGATGTCCATTTATCCTTAATGAAACCTCAGAAACACCGAGCTTATCAAATATCATGATACTTTGTATCTGATTATTTACTCGTACAATATTTTGAAGCGCAATAAATATATGTCGCGGTGCAGAAACACCTTGCTGAGTGGCTATCTGCCATGTAAACATTCCATTATTTGCTCTTTGGATAACATCTGTGGTCATCGTTAACCATGACAACATTGATTTACCACCTTGACTCATAAAAGATAGTAAGCGATCTTCTTCAAATATCGTTGGTGACATTACTAGCATCCAGAGCGAAAGTTTGGTTAGTATAACTTTAACATGAGGTGCACTAGTTGCGGCATCATCAGCTCCTTCAACGTGCCATACTGCATCATCATCGGTACTTTTTTGTACGAGTACAACTGTATGTTTGGCTCCGAAAATGACTTTTCTGACATGTCTGCAGAAACCAAAGATATGTGATAGTGGTATTGCACATGAAAATGTTCTTCTATCGCCTTTTAACGTTGATTTACGCACTGCAAATCCTAAGTTACAAATTGCATTCATCGATAATACTGCAGGAGTATTACCAACTCCTCCTGCAGCTCTCACATTACCAATAGCCATGTTTCTACTTTTTGGAAAACAATTGTATCATTTGCAAACATCATTGATGGACCAGCTGATCTCGAATAATCATCGCTGTATCTTGCAAGACCAATTAGTGTTGTAGCAACGTCAACGTCTTTTTGAATTGATTCAATATCTTTTTCCCTCTATCATGTACGT
Organism: Potamilus streckersoni; assembly: GCA_016746295.1. Classification (NCBI taxonomy): domain Eukaryota; kingdom Metazoa; phylum Mollusca; class Bivalvia; order Unionida; family Unionidae; genus Potamilus; species Potamilus streckersoni. The sequence continues at coordinate 2,718,637 of JAEAOA010001908.1, read as the reverse complement.
AGCGCTATCAAATAACACCATAATGCCATTATTAACAAAACATACATTATCACTAGCGGCGTATTCAGTGTTATCTGCTTTTAATATTTCACCTTCGACCTCAATAAATGCTTCAGCGGGTAGAAAATATTTACTTGTATCCTGAACCTGTAATTCAGTTCGTCCACGCTGATCTGGAATTAGGGCGTCATAAGAATAATACTCATAAACGCGCACAGACTCATCTTTAAGAACCGGTGCGTCCATGTCAAATGCAGGATCACTTATACGTTTAAACATATTTATCATAATTATTATCGTCTAAAACGAAGACCACCTCGAGAAGTGAGACCACTTCCTGCTATCAGACTAGCGGTTATATATTTTTCTTTTTCCGACATTGGGACATCAACTATCTCTGCTAGGTTTTGATTAGCGGCTTAATTTATTATTTTACTTACACTTGCGGGCATTACTTCAGTGCTGGACAATTTCACTGGTTGAGGTCGGACGGATTGTGGTTTATGTACTAATCGCGTTAGTCTTTCTTTGATCGCTGAGAATGCTTTACTAGCAACATTACCAGCAACACCTATACCTTTTTCACGAACATCAATAGCTTTTATACCCAGCTGCTTTGCAATTGGTATTGCTTTTGGGGCTATTCTTCTAAACAGACCCTGAACAATATCACCTAACCCATCTCCTTAGGTTGCCCTGTAAATCGGTACTCGACCGTTAATTGCCCTGACCATAGTTGGTCGACGTTGAGTACTTTGTACTATCATTTTATAAAATAGTCATTATATCTAATTACATACTTAGTCTGGTGAATTAGTCACTATAATAATCATTGGCGATTTCATTAATGAGAGACTGATACACATCAATGTCCATGATACCGCCTGTAAATAATCTTTTACAAATATCTGCTGCTTCATTAATAACTTCTGGGGAATTATTGCCTGCTCGTTTTCCTCCAATGAGGATTTCTAGTCGTTCAACATCAGCAAGAACATTATTGGGACAAGTAATAAGACCACTACCTAGACCACTTCCAGTTGCACCAGGAACGTCTTGAAATACTTCTTCCTCTTTAGTTGGTTTCGGTTGTAGTTTTTCCTGTTGTCGTTCTTGTTTTAGTTGTTGTAGCTTTTGTTGTACTTGTCGTTGTGCTTGTTATGGTGATGGTGGTTTAGATTGTTGTTGTACTGGTTTATCTAGTAATGGTAATCTAAGTTGTGGTGATGGTATTAATTCTGAATAATCACAAGATGATTGTTCAGACGATTTCTGTGGAGTTTTTTTTGTTTTAATATTTACTCTCCTCTCTTCTTGATTTGAATAAATTATCAGTTGCCTTAGCACAATTCTGATATGATGGATCATCAGCTCTAGCTTGTTTAACATTAATGTATATGCGATATAATACTTTTTGCCACTGTTCACGGGTTTTAATCATTAATTCACCTCTTCGACTAAAACTATCCACAGCAAGTTTAGCTAATTGATTTAGTTTTATAAAGTTCTTAATTGACTTAATAATATCTTCAGCAATTTTATACGTCAATTCAACTGCTGGTTTTAGTAGTGCTACAGCATCTTCTTCTTCTGCCTGGTTCATATCCTCAGGTGTTTCCGGGATTGGCATCGCAGCAGCTATTTCGGCTGGAAGTTTTCAAAAATCTTTTTTCTTTTCTTAGTTCTTTTTGCAATTTTTTCAGTTGCTTCAGCTGTTTTTTCTAACACAGGTTGAATACCC
>JAEAOA010001908.1:2566896-2709396 GCA_016746295.1 Potamilus streckersoni | reverse complement strand
AATACTATATATCTGTGTTATAATTATCTCTCAATCAAATAACGAAAATGTCCGTTGTCTCCTGGTCAAGCTCCTGCTCTATAAGGACCAAGACTGAAATACTGAAATATAGAATATAACATTCGTTTTACTTATGTTATATATATATATATATATATATATATATATATATATATATATATATATATATATATATATATATATATATATATATAATTTTCAAGAAACATGGACAACACCAAGTCATCAATATATGATCCACTTATTAACAATCGAACACATTTTACGTGTTGGTATTGTTTATTATATTATTTATTATATTGTATTATAATATTTATTATATTGTAACCCTTTATCTTAGATCTATCATAATCCGTCAATGTACGTCTGACATAGTTTAAAGATATTTGCAGAAAACTTGTGTTTTAATTTTTCTCTGGGTATGAGCTAGAGTAGCAGGAAGTTATTGGGAAGTCACTGTGTTTGAATTTTGTAATGTAAAATTTGAATGTCTCATCTTGTGACGTCAATAATATCACAACTTGGGACATACAAAGTCTATTGGTATAAAATGCTTTTTAATTCCTGACATTTAAAATGGGAAATTACTTTCATTACTTGGCCCCAGTTTCCTTTATCATTTGTAGCTACCCATCTCTGTCCATAGGTTGGAAATTATTTACAATTAAACATCCAAATATTCCTGCATACACCGATATATTGCCTCACTAAATATTTGTCAAATATACTAACATTATTATCTAATTATGCTTATACAGTGCTATTTGTATCTGGTATTAAGTAAAAAAAAATTTGTTTATTCACGGACTTGTTGTGGAATGGATGCATATGTAGCGTCCTTTTACAATATGTTGCCAATGATTAGCTCGGGGAAGCAAGTTTTAGCTTGAATCCTTGGCGACTGAGTCATGATATGTAATATGCTACAATAGGAAACTTCTAGCCTTACAGAAGTTGCATTTAAATGTGGGCACATGTAGGTGCTTCTTCTCATAAATAGTAAAAGCTAAAACAGATCACTGAAGCATTAAATATTGAAACGTCACTTTATCAGAATAATAAACTTTATGTCTTCTAGATTAAATATCGAAAGATGTTGACATTCATCAAACGTGTAGAGGTAAATCAGAGACTAAACATATGTAAATTCATGTTTATACTGGTTCATTGTCATTATACATTATGTATACGTTCCTCTTATTTTACCATCAAATTTCACATATAGGCGACAAAAATAAATTGCTTGCAAATAAGTTTTAAAATGATATCACATCTGTATAACAGAGATCAAAAGAAAATATAAAATTTACATTTGCACCTCTGCTTGTATTTCAGGGCAATTCAATTGATTATTTGTTCATGTAGCCCGAATTCGCGTATAATATTGATTTTCATTGTGGAACTGATGATAAGAATAATAATAGTTCTATTGATATTGTCATTCAAGTTATTATTATTATTATTTTATTATTATTATTATTATTATTATTATTATTATTATTATTATTATTATTATTATTATCATCATCATCATCATTATTATCATCATCATCATCATCATTATTATTATTATTATTATTATTATTATTATTATTATCATCATCATCATCATCATTATTATTATCATCATCATCCACATTATTATTATTATTATTATTATTATCATCATTATAATCATTATTATTAATTTTCTTCTTATTATTATTATTATTTAATTATTATTATTATTATTATTATTATCATCATCATCATCATCATTATTATTATCATCATCATCCACATTATTATTATTATTATTATCATCATCATAATCATTATTATTATTAATTTTCTTCTTATTATTATTATTATTATTATTATTTTATTATTATTATTATTATTATTATTATTATTATTGTTGTTTTTGTTTTCATGTCTGAAATACATAATAGCGAAACAAATTTATTAAGGTTTACATCATTCCAGATCACTTTGTGCCAGTTGAATGGATTTGTGTGTGTAATAATGTTCCTTATTTGATACAAAGGTGAAAGTGGCGGCTTCTGTGTTGTACAAGAAATCTAAGTAGCACAAACAATGGGAATATATACCACTACTTCTCACCAGACATGGCCTTTCCTTTCGACTGCTTTTTGCATTATTTATACAAATGAATTTATCAACATTTTTCAAATCAATAATTATAGAACAGTACGTTTGATACATTATTTTAAAAGTTTTTTTTCCTTTCATAAAAATTATATAATCACAGACGTTGCATTTAGTTGTGTTGACCCATTCCATCATTCCGATCAGTCCGAATATTTGGCATTTTTTTATGCAATCATCATATTAATGGCTTTGTTTTTCTATACTGACCGCATTATGATCTAAAATAGCCAGCTGACTACATTACTTATCGTCTTTAGTTTTAAACTTTTATGGAGATTAATATCTTATAGTGTTTGCAGTTGAATCATAATCATAGTCATAATCATGATGTAAATACAGGATCATTCGTCCCAGCGATTGGAAGCGGAGACATCCTTCTGTTACCATGTCAAGAAATACTCGCATATTGAAGTAAAGTTTACTTCAACACAATCAAGTGACTGAATACTATATTTAATTGAGCACTGAAAGCTAATTATTTAAACGGGAACATCTAAAGCATTCGACAAAAAGTTTAAGATAGTAAATATTATTCAGACATATTTGTCGAAATAAATATCATCTGCTAAGATCTTTTTGAATATAAAGATAATAATAGATCATATTTCTATTAATTTGATAATATAGTAATCGCACTATTAAAAACTGTGCAAGATTACAACACATAAGTGGTGCCTTTTTATCGCAGTCGCGAAACTCGAAACAATTTTATATCCCTTTTCAGTAAATTTTGAACTTTGAAATATATGTGTCCTTAAACGATCAAAAAATCTATACACAATATTCAATATCTTAGTCACATAAGATACAAAGAAACCTCACCAACGTAATATTTTAGGCCGACATCATTGAAACGGGATCTCTCTTGTACGATGCACTTTAACTTTAGTAATATAAATATATTGTCATATAGAGTAAATTATCTTAAATAAATATCATATTACTATTACAACTGCTACTACCACTACTACTGCTGCTACTATTCAATTTCCGTCATTTAGATAGCATGATCTAATATTTTTGTACCTCTGAGACACGAACAAATTTTGTTTTGAATACCAAATTCAGAATACTAGAACTAATAATGCTCGTCTGTAATCTCAGCCAGTTATTATAATAATAAATACATACCCTAGATATATTTTCAAATTTCCACGCCAGGAGGCCAGGGCAAAGGAAACGAGGACACAAATTGTTTGCAACGACAGACCATCTTCGCAACTTCCATTTCCTGATCAACGTACCCAGCGCATACTGCACTCGTCTGCATTGGCTTACACTCTCTCAGATGGCGGGCTATGTAGTTCTTCATGACGAAAACAAAGTTTGACGTCCAAGTGTAAGATTCACCAACTTATGATGAACTTCAAGTACAAAAGAAAAATATGATTATACCAAAAAATACACATCGACTTGATATCATACGCTATGACGTGAATGCACCTTTTTCTCTGACGCAATAAACGTATTATATGACCATTTGGTTTTAAACATAAGTCTACAAAAAAGGATTACATTCAATGCCGTCTTCTCTCTCTCTCTCTCTCTCTCTCTCTCTCTCTCTCTCTCTCTCTCTCTCTCTCTCTCTCTCTCTCTCTCTCTCTCTCTCTCTCTCTCTCTCTCTCTCTCTCTCTCTCTCTCTCTCTCTCCTGATATATGCGTTGATTTGCGCAGGGATGCTTTCAATAAACTTTATTTAGAGCTTTTGTTCTATTAAAATGAAATATTAGACTATTTTACGGACTGTAAAATGTAAATAAGAACCAACATTGCCAATCATAAACACACTATATAAGTTAGATATATGTATGCATTTATACAAAATGAGTTAAAGGCCTATACTGATACATGTTCATACTGATGTAAAGACAAACATGTGCACACTCACACAACAACACAGTTTTTTATGTTTGTTTTTGTGTTGTCTCCGTTTTTTTTATTTTATCATGAAAAAAAAAACAGTTTGACTGGAAAGCTTTCAGGTTAGTATGAAAATAGATTTCCATTGTTGGATGTCAGTTATTGCATATATACAATGCATTTTAGGCTTTTCTGCGCACGTTAAGATTTCCGTTACCAATAGTAAAACAAAACACATTCCGAATTCGACCGATTGACGAATATAAAAGTCTGCAATGCTTACCATATGAAAAGCAGCAATTGTCACCATAATATTCCGTTTAAAATAATGGACACATGTAATACCAACTGCGTGTTAACATGACTCGCGATATGTCCGCCTATTATTCTACACATAGCTTGTAAAAGATGTAACATTTATCCATCGGGCTTTGCAGATGAAATACATTACTTTAGACTGTTTCTCTCAGCATTTCAGACGAGTAATTAAGCCAGGTTTATAGCTGGCTTTACAAAATTCAAACTAAAAATGCCAATAAATAGCAATAGATATTAAGCAAATTAAAGCGATCTTGTAAAAGGAAAGCAAAGTTCAAGATTTTTAAAAGAAATCTATTATGTTGAAGAGAAACAACTTTGAATTGGATGTAATGTGTTTACAAAGTCTCGCGTATGGAAAACAGTTACGAAAGAATTTAGAAACAGGCCATATGTTAATGAATGTCTTGAGTATCCTTTTCTAACGGCAGGTTGACATTTTGGATAGCATATGATTTTGTATGTGTGGGACGGCTTGCAAACTAGGAAACTTTAATTAAAATGCAGCATGGTGTAAGGTGTACATTTCCAGATTTTATATGATGTATTTAATTGTCTGATTCTAAATAGTACATAATAAATATGATTCTCTTAGTTACAAGTTCAAGAAAGACTTACAGTGGGTCTTCATATCAACATTTAGAAATCACATTTGCATATGCATTTACGGTAGAAATGTGAGATAATTGTGTACCTTTATGAATATCACTTTCCTTAATTAAAGGACGACACAAACTGGATGTTACACTAAAAACAACACGTGATCCTATATTTCATGGGAATTGGACATGTTGGTATATATATTTATATAGATATAAACATACACATATACATACATATATACACATGCATGTATTCATGGATACATACATACATACATACATACATACATACATACATACATACATACATACATACATACATACATACATACATACATACATACATACATACATACATACATACATACATACATACATACATACATACATACATACATACATACATACATACATACATACATTCATACATAGATACATACATACATACATACATGCATGCATACATACATGCATGCATGCATACATGCATACATACATACATACATACATACATACATACATACATACATACATACATACATACATACATACATACATACATACATACATACATACATACATACATACATACATACATACATACATACATACATACATACATACATACATACATACATACATACATACATACTCAACCGTAAAAACATAGTACTTTTATGTGATCATATTAAGTAATTTCAAACAGTTTTAAAACCAAAACGATTTACAAGTTGTATATGGAAGTCAATTTACATGTGTAGATTCTGGTATAAAATTAGACGGATAAGAAAATATACATGGAACATTTATAATTGTCAAAGCTGGTGTAAAAGCGATATATGTCAGTTTATAACGATCGTGGTGCATCATGCTAGGATTCTCCAGGTCTGTGTCCATGTTTAATTACATTAACGTAACCTCAACTGACATTTGGATAGGTCGAGAGAAGATATTAGGACACAACTATTACTACTAGGAAAGGTCATGTTTCCTTCTAAATCTCTTTTTATATGGTTTGATCTTTAGTTTTCCTAATTTTGGATATTTATCCATGTCAAGGTATGTTGTTTTAAAGATTCAGTTTGAATAATTAAATCAAAGGGAGCTGACATTTGCTATAGCAATGAAAGATTTCAATAAAAGATTTTCTTTTTGGCACCAACCACGTATCACGTTGGGCGTGGCAGAATTAAAATAAAACTGCCGATTCAGCTGTGGGAGAAGAACTATGTAAAGAACAAATTGTTCTACGGTCTCAATCATTCCAATAATAACATCATATATTTACTGGTAAATGAGTTCATTTAATAAAGGTTGTAGTCACAATGATTGTGACCTCTATTACCCTTAAAAAACGGGCAGAACTTCGGTGATTTGTTTTCTTTTTGGTATTTATATCGAATGAGTTATCTCATACAATAAATGACAAAATTTTTCTGGAAATAGTTCTAATTCATTTTTAGTCACATTGTGCGACATTTCTTAGTTATTTAGGTGTGCTGGCATAGCCATGTGATTAACCTATAGCATTACCAGAGATGCTTACTAACACCAAAGGGTTACCACGCTATGTATAACCAGTTTCAATGCTGTATATTAAAACTCGAAAACTTCACTTCTCCGCTAGATGCTCATACTACATAAAGAATGTTATAAGAAACGATCAGGTAAAAAGACCATAGGTGGGTACGAATAAGTTACTATCGATAATACAGATTGATTGATTGATTGATTGATTGCTATTTTACGGCGCATCAGCACTCTGAGGCTATATAGCGCCAAACATAATTTTATATCCTTTTACATTTAAAACTGGTAAAATAATTTTATTGACCAGCGATTGGAGACCAAACAGTTAAAGGTAAAGCGATAAAAATGTGAACGATGGTAAAGTATTAAAAGTTTCCCGATCTACGGGGTGTGCAAAAGTATGATAACGAAAACATATGATTGGCAATTAATATCTATCGACTGCATAAATATAACACAAAACTGAACAAGGTGATAAAATAAAAGCTATAACTTATGATAAATGTTTTCTTCCTTAAGGAAGTCTATAATGTTGGTAATGTTAACTGTATCAAAGAGCTCCGTCATGTCTTGCACAACGTAGTAATGATTACGCGTAGGTTAAAGATCGAAGCATTCCAGCATAAAGTGCTTAACGGTGAATGGTAATACAGAAACAGCAAGCCATTTCTTAATCAAAAGTTAGATATTGAGAGAGATAATCACACTTCTGAATATATTTTGGGTTAAAGATAATAAATAAATATAATAGATTAAAATAATCTATAAAGATAATAAAAAAGATAATGAACGATTGGTATCTAATTTCGTATTTATATCCTCGCTATCTGATGTAAATTGATATTCATATAATGTGATTGTCTCACGGTTTTAATCTACTCTTAGCGTTTCTAATATCCAATGCATTTTGGACATTGACGGTATAAATGTATTTGAATGCAGGTTCATGCTGCCATACGTGTTTCATATAACTGCATAAGGTCTTACCTTGATATTTCCAGCACGATGTAGTCTACCAGTTGGGAGGAGGGACCTGCTTTAAATTGCATCTAATCGTATGTTTATATACACACAGACTACTTTTCCATATCCTGGTATCTTCCTACGCATTATACATAATTGTACTGTCTGACCAAATTCGAAAGGTTGTTATAAAATGTGTTGATGTGCATTGGTCCATATGTAGGAGAAACGCCCCCTATTTTCACTAGACTGGTTGCAGATAATATTAAACACTTCTACTCCAGGTTGGATCATGTTTCACTTTATTTGTTTACAAAGATGTAAGCTTGAAGATGATTCAGACTGAAATGTTCGGTACAGTCTTTAGTTGATTTGTTATCCACCATTGAAACTTCAAAGAAACGATAGTAAAATTTTAAATATTACTAAACCCATATATATATATATATATATATATATATATATATATATATATATATATATATATATATATATATATATATATTTATATATATATATATATATATATATATATATATATATATATATATATATATATATATATATATATAATATTAACTGTACAATTGGATTCTCAAATTGACCAGTTCCAAAATCAGGTTCATTTTCATTTTCTGCCTGACCCGATTCATTGATTTTGATTTAGTTTGTCCCAGCCTGAGTCCAGAACATTCGAAATTCCACATTTTATCACAATGTTAGTAACAGACCTTCTAAGTATATTAAGTTTTCTATCTTGCAATCATTTGGAACCTTGCAGAATAAAAATTTCCATTAAGTAGTAGTTTTGTTTTGAAAATGCTAATTGTGACCTATGAACAAGTCGATAAATATATAATCTAGTTTATCTATTAATTATTCATTTATGCTCTTCGTTTTGCGCAGGGTCAGTATTTCTTTTGGGCTGAAATTTATTAAATTAAAGTATTTAATTCAAATTATTCTGCTGTGGAAATACAAAGTGCCTAAAATAGCATCCTTGAAAATAGACACCTAGATTAATGGTCAAAATGAAATAACGATATATTCTTGGATTTTAGTATTATTTTAATTCAACAATGTTTTCTTGCACATCACTACCACATAGACCATCACAGGCACATCAACACTTAAAGTGTTTGCGTGTAACTTGGAGCATCACTAAAATTTATTCAGAATTTTGATCATTATTACCTTTATTTGAAATTCTATGATAATTTGGGATTTCATTCAAAGCATCATAGGTTTTTCTTTTACATTTTTTTTTACTTTAATATCAAGTGAAATAAATCATTTGTTTAAGTTTAAAAAACTTGTAGATTTTCGCTCTTTTTCGTTTACTATGTATAAGACTATATATATATATATATATATATATATATATATATATATATATATATATATATATATATATATATATATATATATATATATATATATATATATATATATATATATATATATATATATATATATATATATATATATACCATTATATTTTAAGTTCGTTGTACAATATCTAAATACTTCTTTACATGGAATACTGAAATACGGTTTGTGGGTGCATATTGATGAGTACCACATCCATGCTAAAAAGTAGATCACTGTGACCCATATTTCGAGAATCACTGACTTGGATTCAATTCCTTTCAAGTTTATTTTTCAAGTTCACCTAATACAAGAAAGATTAAAACAGACAAATGTGCGCATGTTTGTTAGAACACAAGTATATATATATATATATATATATATATATATGTATATATATGTATATATATGTATATACTTGTGTGTATATATGTATATATATGTATATATATGTATATAAATATATGTATATATGTATATAAATGTGTATAAATATGTATATAAATATGTCTATATATATGTATATATACGTGTGTATATATATATATATATATATATATATATATATATATATATATATATATATATATATATGTGTGTGTGTGTGTGTGTCTGTCTTTGACGCTTTGACGGGTTGCAAAGATTCATGAATCTGTATACAGTATTTGTCGTACATATTTTGAGGGACAGCGAGATTTATGCGTAGGAAGGTAAACCAACATTCTTACTAACCGTATTACAAATATTACTGAGACAGCAGGTGGCTTTCGTTTCCAGTTTTTTGTAATATCTTCAAAAGGATTTTCATACATTGCGTGTATTTTGCCTAAATTGCTGACATAGCAGTAAACTTGAATATGTATACGTTTGAAATGTTCCTTACTATCACCGAAAGACATCTAGTTTTTCCTTCAATTTTTCTCTTTTTCTCTAGTAGTTATAGATGGAATGATTTTAAATACTATTATGAACCATAAATAGAGTTCCAAATTGAAGATGCTTTAATAATATAAGACTTTCCATATGAAAGGATCGCATAATACTTGCTTTGCGTAAAACTAGTGATAGTTTCGTTTAATAGCATTTGGAAAGAAAATCTTTTTAATAATGAATTATCATGCTCTGTTACATCCTGGGGTTTACGCGTAGGATGAAAGGACTGACAATACTAACTAAAAGTGTTATTTGTTACCGATCGTGTCAAATGTGTTTATACACATAAACAAATATTCTTAACATAATGATTTCGTGAGTTATAGTGCGATGATATAAATTAGCTTTTTTATTATGCTGTGCACGTGTAAATATTTACCAGTTTCATGGATATGTTTACTGAAATTTATATAACAAACCATTTTTCAGATTTTTAAATGGTCATGATGCACTAAAATATTTTATATTCATGGACAAAACTTTAATCCGTTGCGAAACTAGATTTCTAGTTCTTATTCTACTAAGGACGTTTCTCGTCACTGTTGCAAATGGACTCAAACAAGATTCTCTGGAGTTTTGATCTGAATTTAAGACATCTAAGTGGTTCTCTAGAATAAGTAGGTACATATAATCTTTTCCTATCGCTCTGAGTAGAACTGAACCGTTGTTCTCTTGTTATAATGCTCAGAGGAACTATAATGATTGTTCTGTTATGTAGACAAAATTTATCTAAAAACTCATTGGTCTTTCTACGTGCAAAGGGGGATGCCTTATGGGGTAGGGGGATCAGAACCTAAATGTCCAACTTGTTAGCATGTTTATATCAACTGAAATAATATAAATTAGCGGTTTGGCAAGATATTATTGCAAGCGATGAAACTAAAGGAACCTCACCAACATGCTTTTATATCGGAAAGGAACTGGGTGAAACCGGAGCGGTGGCACATAAAAAAGATAACTTTGTTGGGCGGAGACTTAGATCAAGTGAGATATAACAAGTAGTGGACTGACACTAAATTAAGGTAATTTGAGGACAGTTTTTCGGGAAAATAGTACTTACTACCTAATTAGCTTTGGGAATAAAGAAATAATGGTCTTTAATATTCACACAATCGGGGTATCTTTAATATCATTTATGTAATTTTACGGTCATGTGTGTTGTCCTCAACTATTTAATATAAAAAGCATGTCGAAATTAGAGAAAAATGTCAAATGCATTAATTTAAAAAAGAAAAATCGATCCTTTGTATTTCTTTTAACGCTACAAATAATTCGTTCAATGAGTTCTCAAATTATTTTCCGAAGTTAACATACTTTGTTGGGATTGATTTTTGTTGATATAAACATAAATAATGTATACAAATGAAAGTTGGTTTTGTGTAGTCTTTTGTATTGTTATAGAACACGAATCAAGCTTTATGACTTCATGTAGATTGTAACATATGGAACATAACTTACAGCTTACTTCCGTAACTAAGTCATCATATTTAATTAGGGTCAATACCTTTTCAGCAACTCTAGGACACTCGGGATCAGCTCTACCTTTAACAAAATAGTAAAGTCATTCATTTTTATATTTTGAACGAAGAATTATATGAAAAACTTTATACTAATGATGCTTAGAGACTGTCTATTCATAGTTTCATAGTTCAGAAAAGGACTTGAAAGTACACGACTTGACCTGATTATGTTTTATGCCTCATTTTGGCATAGCTTTTTGCTCTGTTTGTTTGACAGCTAAATCATTATAATATACCCTCGATAGTCTTCATTAGTTTTGGGAGATTTCCTAACTTATATAAATAGATTTTAAATAGCAAAGAATACACCAAGAAAATTCCTATCCGATCATGTTTACATTCAAAGTTAAATGCACTTTGTGTCTGATTGATTACTTTGCCATGCAAATGTGCAAGGTAAGAACACTTTGTCTCGCTTCGAGTATATTCTCCAGCACACATGCAAGGTAGGTGCACTGATTTTCTCTTTAGATTCACTTCGTTCAGTTGTAAAGCTGTGGATCGCTTATTTTGATTTCGTGTTGTATGGGAAAAAGTGCATATTCAACAAGACGTTGATTATCTTTTATCATTTGAATTTTGCAACAGCGTTGAGAGTATTTTGGTTCCCGTTTGTCTTTCTGTCTCTCCGTGTGCTCTCTCTCTCTCTCTCTCTCTCTCTCTCTCTCTCTCTCTCTCTCTCTCTCTCTCTCTCTCTCTCTCTCTCTCTCTCTCTCTCTCATATACAATTTTTTAAATTATAACAATATTTTAAAACGTTTTCTTACCAAACAGTATGCATACAGTTGGAGCATTAGTACGCATTCCATATTGTTTGGCGAATTGTGTAAACCTACCTGTCACCACTGCATAGAAGTGGGGAGAGCTTTTAAGCGAAAGACTCACACATGTATATGATTAAAAACGTTCTTTATATCAAATTATTCTTAGTTACTGTTCAAAGTATGGCTAATAATTCAAAAGTAGGAAAACGTGTGAGCTGAAAAACATAAAACATTTTAATTTGTAGGGTGCAGAATGCATTTGGACGTGTGAAATGGATGGCACATGTGTGAGATGGACTATCTCGCATTACGTGTTTCGATGAGATTTAATATGAATAGAAAGAATGCTAACCGCATTCATTAACAACTCTACAAACAAGAGAAAGCAAACAGGTGTCATTAGTTGCTCCACAAATGTTCACTTGCACTAAAGATTCGAGTTATTTCATGCAAATTGAACTATATATAGAATATTAAATATACTCTCTTATGTCTGAATGAGCTTTGTCCAAGCTAGTCTATGTTCATGTCAGATTATAACTAATCCAATAGATATTATAACAACGCGTAAGAAACTTAATTAGTATGGTGGTGAGATGGTTAAACCCATTGTTTTAAAAATCATCTTAGGTACATTAAAAGCTAATTGTTTGATGCATTTAAATGAAATATGATAAAAGCAAATGAATGTCATTTGGTGTAGGTTTGACTATTGAATGGATAAAATATCATAGTATTTTCGTTTTCAAATGCAGAAAGCATAAGATTTAAGAATGTTTTGTTATACACCTACCAAACACATTAAACATGCTGTATTGTTAGATATACACCTACCAAACACAATAAACTGGATGTGATATACACATGACCAGTATATTAAACAAGCTATTTTAGTAGACAAATGTACAACAAACGTTACATTAAATGCTTTTTAAATAAACACTTACAATAACAATTAAACAGGCTGTTTTTATATACGACTATCATGCACATTTAACAGGACAGTTTGCTAAATATGGACCTACCATACCCATCGCCTTGATTTGTTGATAGTGTGTCTGATATATACAATTTTCAGGAGTTAAAAGACAACACCAAAAATGATGTCGTTTTCATCATCAGCAATTAAATTTGATATGTCTAAAGACTCTGTATGTTGAGAACTTGAATGGATATACATATAATGCAACTCATTTTATAAACACACAAATACCATCAGATTTTCTATTATATATTTGTCTCCTTGCTTGATGAATATTCATATAACCTGGCGAAACGATTAAGTCTAATTCATAAAGGTTTGTTTCAAGCGCACAAAATCGTCATTAGATCGAACAAGGTCACAATACCTGGGAAAGTGTCATCATCTTTTAAATATAAACACTTTCATGGAATTTAATTTAATATATATTGAATTTCAGTAACATTTATATTCAATGTTTCGTTTATTGAGCAGGGCTCTTTCAATACTTATTCACATTTGTATCATTGTCTGCAGTGTTTGCAAGTGCAACATTGCTATGGTGGGTCTGATTTTGCTTCCAATCGCAGGTGCCGTCCTCGCTTACTGACGTTAAGTTTTTTGTTCTTGTTATAGTCAGTCATGGCACATCTGACAATGTATGTGGGCGAGATATGTGCATTCTGAAACGTGATCTACCGACTTACTTTTGACCGTATTATCCATCTGAACTTTGGTATTGAACGAGTGCTTGGGCTAGAACATTGAACAAGTATTCGGTTTAAAGTTTAAGAATACTACTGGGGCTGATTAGAATTATTGCATAGAACAAAAGCATATCCTTGTGTTGAAGCAATTACAATTTTTTAGGGCTCATCACTAGTGTTTCAGCGTTCATTCGTATATTTGACTTTCTGGTGACCATCACCACACTGTTCATTAATTGTAGCATCTGGAGATGCATCATTCAAAGTCTCATTAGCTTGTATACATTTAAGGATCATGCGGTACCAACTACCACTCATCCTTGTTGCTTGTGTGCTCAGTCTTGAGATCCTACATGTTTCCATAACATTATATCAATCAGCAAAAGAGTAGACAAGTACTCGAGCATTCCAAATTAATAGGGCCGGGTGACTGTAAATTCGTCATTCGTATTCGACATCTTTCATACTTTTCAGCATTCAAAATATCTCTCAGCTTATCATCATTTATGTCATATCTACTCTCGTTGAGTTTATGTGCACTGGTAATAATTTGCACATTATCACGGTAATCTCAGAATGGAGAATTAATTGTAGGATGCGAGATTTGTGGATTTGGTTTCTTCGCGATGTTAAAACATTGTTTCCATATGTTAATCAAAGTTATGTGCACGATTTAGAATGATCTCGTCGAAATTGGTTTCAAGCAGTTCACTCAAGAATGATTTTGTCAGTACCATACAATATTCAGCATAAATCTCTGGCAACCCCCATACAATATATCTATTTCTTCCCTTGCATACTTCAACATAAGAATCAAGGTAAGATCGGTATGCAAACTGCAAATTGTTTGAAATACTATCTGAATTCTGAAGAGGTAAACGTTCGGTTAGAACAACTGTTGTACGATTTGTGACGTCAATAACAATTTAGAAACAGATTGATTGCTTTTTTATAAAATTATCACGGTATAGTGTCGGTTTTTGTTTCTACGGATGGTCTACACTGGCAGGTTTAAAAATAGTGGAATAATCCTGGAAGAGAGAAGTGTCTATAACATATGTTAGTGAAGGCAATATTAATTCCAAGAAAACAAGCAGCACTGGTACTGTAATTTATCGGGTTCACGTGACTTTGGCGAGCTCATCGTCATAATTGTATGTACCGCATCCATAGATTCAGCATCGAATGCTAGTAAAGAGTGCTGTATATATTATATATAACAACTGAATGGTGACGATCAGTCAACTGAGATTGTGTTGTTAAGATTATCTCCAATTGGTTGATCTTTGTTATGGAAGAAAACAGATCCGATGGCCTTCCAGGGAAAAGGTTGTTGGAGGTGGTATTCATTTATTCCACGACATTAACTTGTTTGCGGTCTTGAAGTGCTATTTGTATCTTGAACATTCCGTGATCTTAGCACTAGAGAAGGTTGCGTGAACTATTTCAAACAGTCTTCTTGGCAACGTCATAGAACTGCTTATGAATAACGAGACGGGCGGAAAACAAAATCCTCTCGTTTCCTTTTAGCAGCCCGAAGTGGTCCCTAAAATTACCGTAACATCGATATCACGTTTGAAATGATACTCTAGACTTTGTTTCTGTGGCATGTTTGTCAAGAGTTAAAAGCAAGCTCTCGTTACGTTTTCCTGCTGTAGGTATTTATGAAGTTGCTAGATTTCCTTGGATGTCATATATTATATGGAATTCATTTAGCATATGGAAGTTTCTCAGAGCAGCAAAGAGAAACAAAATGATAGAAGCTCATATTGGCATATACCGCAGAGGTGATCTGTTGCAAGTTCGTGGGACACAAATGAAGACTGTAAAATACTATCAAGTTTATAAAAATCCAGTATAATATTTGAATTGGTTCATTTGTGAGTGGGCTAGCTGACTGATTGATGTTGAAAATGTAATCTAGAATGACTTATGAATCTAAATTATCAGACAGTCAAATTGAACGCTGACATCTACAAGAATAATCAGGTTACCATCTATCGACTTTTCATAATCCAGGAGGTTAGGAGACTGCTCCAAAGAAGGATATTCTTTCAACCTGGAGGAAGAAGGTGGAGGTTTCTCATAGTAGCAAAGAGAAACGAAATGATAGAAGCTCATGGTGGCATAACCGCAGAGGTGATCTGTTGTAAGTTCGTGAAACACAAATGAAGACTGTAAAATACTATCAAGTTTATGACGAATCCAGTATAATATTTGAATTGGTTCATTTGTGGGTAGGCTAATTGACTGATTGATGTTGAAAATGTAAAAAAAGAATCTAGAATGTTTTATGTGTTTTAATTTGCAGTCAATCAAACTGAAAGCTGGAATCTCCAAGAATAATCAGCTTACCACCAATCGACTTTCCATAATCCAGGAGGTTAGGTTAGGAGACTGCTTCAAAGAATGAGATTCTTTCAACCTGGAGGAAGAAGATAGAGGAAACAAATATAACGACCTTTAACTCCATTGTAAGTTCAAACGACGTGTTCTAAATTGAAGGGTGTATTATAGTTAAGACTGTGAGTTAATATTTGTTTCGCCAAGAAACTCATTCCAACTCCATATAATGAACCACCCGATGGATTAACCCGAGGGTGTTAGATCCACACACTTTGGCCCATCGTCTGAGTTTATCTGTGTCAGTTCCGTATGAAGTATACGAACAGCGAGGGATGCGTTTTTAATCATATGCGTATATGTTTCTGTTCTGTTGTTAAATGTTTGGATTCAAAATGTGGGAAAATATAAAATCTTTTGCTTTTAATTATCAAAACAACGCTATGAAATATAATGTTAATTTCATTTTGTGAGCAGGAAGGAGGATGTTGTTAAACTTGGAATGTAGTTGAGATTATTGTACAATTTCGAGATGTGTAATCAATCTTTCGAACCAATTACATAGTTCATATAATTCGGATTTGCAGAACTAAGAAAGTATAGTTTGGAAAAGCCTAGATAGAAACAAATGTAAATACATTTTGTCCGTTCTTATTACAAGTTACAGAAAACATGTTTATGCCTGGTCACTTGCATGTTCCCCTAGCATTGTTATGACCTGTGTCATTTATGGCATCTATCGCTAGGCTTAATCATAAACATTGTATAGATAACGTGCAAAATTTCAAAGCAGCTAGTGTGTGACAATCCATTCATCTAGTGGAAATTTCTTCGTCGTCTTTGTTATTTGGATCTGAGGCGCTTAATGTTTCACGAAAACCTTTAGCTACATATTTTTCTCACGAATTTAATACTTTCAGGTATAAAGTGGTAAGCGTCTTATAAATCATGCGATAGCCATTGTCCTCGGTATCATTTTATTTTCTATTCTTACCACTGGTCATAGACTAAATCATTTTGTTAATAAAAAGTTATGAACATTTCTCGTAAATAATTGTTTAAATGATCAAAATGGCATTTATAGTACTGCTTCTCTCATGTTTGTTGTGGTTTGTTGTTGACATTTCAAATATCACGTTCCATCATTTGCATGTTTGAATTTTTTACTTGTGACTAAGTAAACACATCCTGTTGATTCACTTTATCATACCTACCTTCAAACAGAAGATACAGTTTTTTCAGTTTATCAACAAACAAATCTAATAAAGTGAAATATAAAATCTACCCCATAAGTGTACTTAATGCACTCGTGTCATGCAAGTGCGTACAATATCAGGGTGTACATTATCTTAAAATACTGAATGTTTCTGACAATGTAAAGTTAACTCATAATAAGGAGTATATAATAATATCAAATAATTTCCTTTTATAGAGCCATACATTCTTCTTTGAAATATGATTTCTTCTGGAAATGTGGTTTAAATGTGCAGTTCAGTCTCGCACTGTGATTCACATTTTGGAAAGAAATGTACAAAAATAACTACGAGGAAATTAAAGATGTGAAAAGGTAAATACATTTACTGCTGAGCATCAGATGCTTGAGAGTCTTTCTCGCCAGAGGAAACAAAGGCTTATTCGTCGACTTGGTTTATTGGCTTTGAGGCACTTTCTCTTTTACCACAACCCGCCATCTCAAGCTGTACTTCTTTCTCGAATGTATTGCTTGGAGTGACTTATGAGATTTAATTTCTTTGAGAGAGAATATTCCTGGGCAATAATCTGCGTTGGAATTTTATTTGTGTCGAGTTAAGAGAGCGATGTAAGTTTAGTTCAATTTTCAGCGAGACTCGTATATGACCAATTACAAGATTTGTTTTCTTCCAAATGACAAACTCGGCCAAAAACCTATGCAAGACAATTTCATCCAAGAGAAACTACAAACTCGGCAAAGAAGCCATGCCTGGAAGAAATTTTATTTTACTGCTGAATGTATCTTATCACCTGTGCTCGAAACAAATCCGTCCCCATGAACATGCATGTAAATTTCATCCAGAATAATGTTGGTATGCTTGAACCTGTGAATTTGCATACATCCGTATGATGTATATTTAGTAACCACATACATGTACACACCATCCTCCGTTCATACATATGTATGAATGCAGAGAGGGCTCTGTAAATGAAACCGAATATGAACTCTGTATATGAAGTCGAATTATGAACTCTGTATATCAAGTCAAGGAATGGTAAAGATACAGGAGCATAAATGTTGACTTTTAAGGCACTTCTGCTAGTTGTTTAAGAACCAATTGAAATAGGAAGGGTAACTCATTTTCATTTCCTGACGAAACATTTCTGTGTAAACGTTTGTAAATAAAATGTGATGCTGCTGTCAACAATTTCTAGGGCAAATACAATAAACATTTTATGTCTGAAAGAGGTTTATAAAGAAATATGTGTATCTGTCGGGCATCAAACATAGTTGTTCAAAATAAATTGACAATGAGTCACAATAATAAAAGTTGGTATTCTCATTTACAAATGTGCTGCGACTGCATGAAAGTTTTAGAAGGTTAAATTTTGTAAAGTAAGCTTGAATGTGTGCCCTGTACTAGCTACATTTATCTTCTGGGGTATGCATGTATTTATGCAAATAATGTATATCTTTTAATTATGTCTTAATCAATCAACGAAATGATGACTATGTCGATCGACTCCTAATGAATCTACTGCATCACAAGGACATATATACATGGATTCATTTAATCCCATCTTTTGGAGGCATCTATCCCTGTCCATCTGAGCAGTGATGTACCATAATACACCTGAATATGTTAACATACAATCATATATAAAGAAAGACTAATAAAATATTAGATAAATACACCAAAAACTATAAACGAATAAAGGAAATTCGTGTGTGCATGCAATCGGGTAAGAGTTCAAAAACACGCTTGTATTAAACACGCTTGGCCAAAGAGTAGCCGGAAGACAATGCACGTTTTTCCCTGCCTTGCTGGCATTATTGTCAAAATATTTGGTATGCAACTGAGTATCGTCATTTATAGATAAAGACACTGCAGTAATGGCAAAAAAGTACACAAACCCGAAAATTATTTTTGTTATATATAATCAGCATCGTATGCTATGATACTTACGGAATAGCCTGGTCATGATGCATTCCTAATTTGCAATTCAATGCGGGCACAAGCAGGTACTCCTTCGCCATAAGAATAAAAGCTGAAAATTTTATTGCAGATACTTTAGAGTAGATACTTTATACAGGAAACGAATCTATAACAAACTTTTTATACAAATAACAAATATAGCATATAATTTATTTCCTCTAAGTCAGATATAAAATGAATATATAGTCCTCAATTACTGTTGAATGGTAATTATGTCACAAATTGTTTGTTACGAAGGACTATCATAACGAAGGTATGATAATATGTATATATATATATATATATATATATATATATATATATATATATATATATATATATATATATATATAGCATTGAACTAAAATAATATGATATTAATAATAAGACATAGACTTTAGTATAATTTTGCTTCGATACATTTTCCTGTTTTTGAAGATAAATAGTGACAGAGAACAGTTCGCCGCTTTCATGAAATATGTTTTAGACATTGCGTTTAATTGTATTTTCCACACAAATGTAGTTTTCGTGTTGACATCTGACATGTTCATTACCTTTCGCTAATAATCATTCCTGAAATTCCTTCATAAAGTGTGAATACCTACATGAGCGTGTACCTCAATGTACTTTAAAATATTGTTTATCAACTAATCTACTTACAGATTTTCAAGTTCACCTCAGTGTACTTTAAAATATGTATTACAGGTAAAGGTGATACAAATGTCCATATATCTGTGGCGTTAGTGAACAGTTGCATATATAACACAGAGATCATGCGCATGAAGATACCAAAATAATACTTCTTGGAAATTCGTACACTACGAGAGAATACAAAATCGCCAGATAATTATAGACAAAGTATATGAGTAAATGTATATAAACTATTAAAGAAATTATACAAATTTATCTTGTAATTATCTCCAACCTTGCACCAAAGTGCATATCAAATGTGACGCGGCTATTTTCCTCTTCTTTTTGTCTTTGAAACTTTAACCTCTACATGTAACTTTTCCTGCTTCTGAATTAATGATAATTAATAACACATAAGTATCTATGATCCTACTATGTTACTTTCGGTACTGTTACGTGTCTAGGCTCGTAAAAATAAAAACAAAGAAAAAAGTGAAGCCAACAAGCTTTGTAAGTTGTAACTGAATCATTTATTTCCCTTAAAAACAAGGTAATAATAAATAAAAGACGTTGGTTTGTGAATATAATCCACAAATTAATCATATAATTTAAAAATAGAAGTCGATCATTACAAAGTTCGAAACGAATCAAAATTCGAATCCGGATGAAATTCCAATATGGAAATCGATGACGTCCTCTATAATCTTTTTTTTTATCGTGTCAAAAGTTACTTGTTGAATCACCAATTACGGCCTCAGAATTCCGAATAATTTTCGGTAATTATCTTTGTCCAAGAATTTTGAAGCGCACTAGATAAAGTTAACAGGGAAAGTATTTTTTTAAAAAATAAAATAAAAACAAAAGTCAAATTGGCACCAACAAAAGATACCTTTGAGACCTAAAGCATGAATTACGACTGAAATAAATCACAATAACACTTTACTTTAACTCCCACTACAAAGCAGAATGTACCACGTGAAAGGGTCACGTGTTCACCTTGTTTCGAGAAACGTAGTAACATCATATGTCAATTATTACTTCCGCCATTGACGAATTCGATTCTGCTAAACTAATATCACTTTAAGAGTTAAAGTAAAATGTTGTTTACAACAGATCTAAACTGGCCCTGAAATCTAGGTCAACAAGATATAATGTTTTTACGAACTGCATATTTCTCAAGCTAAAATGAACTGAACCACGTTTACAAGGAGTCTGTCAAATACAGTGAATAAAGTAATCATTACAATAACATGTGATTAATTAAAGTGAAATAAAAAAGAAAGTCAAAACTAAGTCACAAGAAACTAAATTACATATACGTATAGCACATAATATCAGCTGATAGCTGCGAGGTGGATTTTCTGAGCACGAATATTCAACATTGGAAATCGATGTTGTTTTTGTTGGCTTTGTGCAGGTATCATGATTTTTAACTCATGATATAATACACTAGAGGCATAACTGGGTAAGGAAGAACCCTGAAGAACACCAGGGACGTACCACTGACCCGAAAAGAAGGTACTGACAAGCTTTCTCACATACCCACATAGGCCAAGCACGATACTCGAACCATGCGGACAAGATTGATATGCTAGTGATCTATGACGGAGATAGCCTTAGACCATTCGTCTACCTTGAGCCAACTGAAAATGGTTACATGTAGCTAGCGCAGAAACCAGTTAACATCCTTTCGTATCTACCGAATGTTATACGTTAATGCTGTTCAATATTAGCTAACCACACTCAACGTGACATGTGTGAAAATATGACGTTGGACATACTGTAGAATAGTTCTTTCATTTCGTGATTTAAAGAAATGTTTTGCGATATGTATCAACGGAACAATATGGACATGTTATATTCTTTCTTATAAGATTCTTTCAGTCATCATGCTGGTACATACTGCCGATGATGGATAAAAAGAAAAGGTAACTTGAAAAATTATATAAGAGTCATTTGTCTGACAGACTGCATGATGGCTAGGATATTCTCCTTTATTTAATTAATATAATAAGTAACATCAGCTTTATGTCCAACTACAAATAATAAAATAAGAAAGCCAATGGATTGCATTTTTGCATATTATAGTATGATGCCTTTTGTAGCTCAAGTTCCCCATAATTGATTCAACTGGTACTATGTTATGGAACGCTGTTTTCGTCATGGAGAACTGCGCAACCAACCATGTAAAGGAGTTTAATGCGTTTTACTTGAATTGAGCAGCGCTGAGTATGTTGCGGAGGACAAAAAGTATCCATCGATAATCGTTCGTTACCATATCGCTCCCAAGATTCATTGGCTCTAGTTTCGGACATTATATATCTAATCATTAAGTCAGTATTTACTATTACGCTAATGGCTTAGAATACGAAAGAGCGGAACTAGTATTTGTAGTAGTTTAAGTTTGAAGTTGAAAATGAATTTGTTCGTTGCTTATTAATACACAACTTATTTTATTCTGACACATCGTTTGACACAATTTAAAATATGGTAGTAGTATCAGCAGCTGTAGTAGTAGTAGTAGTAGTAGTAGTAGTAGTAGTAGTAGTAATATGCCTGTGTTTCCAGGATGTACTATATTTGCCTATATACATATTTAAGTGTGTGATCTGGATTTTTAACGTAGCTTTAATGTTTTTTTTCTCAGTCATATCGCTACGATGTCTGCATTGTGAGAGATTATATTGAGATCTAGTACTGGGGCATCGTGCTGCAGACATGTAGCATGATGTAGTATGATGTCCAACTCAGTCATATTATCCTGTCACAATGCCATCCAGTCCTAACACTAACCACTTAATGCAGAGCGATTAGTGAGGAAGATGTTTTTACCATTTTTAAAATCTTTGCTATGACTCGGACAGGGTTCAAATCCGTGACCTTCCTAGACGAACGCTCTAATTTCTGTCACCGGCGCAATCACTCAAGAACAGTTCTCGTATACATAACGTGTACAGTTCTCTTATACATCACGTGCACTAAATAAGAGGACTTCCTCTTTAATAACAGCAGACCAAATAGGATGTGGGAAAGGATGTCGATATCTTAATTAGTTAAACTATTGAACTTGCTATATAAAATACTCCTTTATTAGTGTAATGTATTATATTGTTAACAATACAAGATTACATCACTGGCAATATGTTTGGGATCCTTCCTGCCTCAAGACCAATGATATATATTCATGGTTAGCTCCACTGTTTTGGTGCAAAGTTACTATTCGAACAAAGAAACTTCCAGAAATAGAAACTCATATTTAGATAAGAGCAGTATAATTAAATTTTATGTACCATTTTGAATAACATCTTAAAATCTAAACTCACATTTTCATCTAAAACCGTCTGGTACACCTTTCGTTTTGAGCACTAAAACTAGTCTCTCTCTCTCTCTCTCTCTCTCTCTCTCTCTCTCTCTCTCTCTCTCTCTCTCTCTCTCTCTCTCTCTCTCTCTCTCTCTCTCTCTCTCTCTCTCTCTCTCTCTCTCTTTGCAAAGGAAGAAGATGTGAGTTAAAACCTCTGGGGTGGGTTTACGTTTAATATTTTTCTTTTGCTTATATTTTAGAAGCATTTTTTCTTTTCGTAACAAGTGTACACTTATCCCTAAAAAAAGTTATGAAACTCTACTGGCAAACCTCACGTTATGCCGATTTGTTCACCAATTTGGTTATCGCTACACAAAACCTAGATAAATGCATTAAAAAACCTCAAAGCAAACATAAAATCTTGCTGATTTGTTCAAATCATTTATGTTCTTAATAAATAAAAGTGAGAAAATTACTGATAACTGAAGATTACAAATACGTGTTAGTGCCCAGATAGAACGATACAGATTTCGACGTGTTAGTGCTCAGATAGAATGATACAGATTTTGACGAAAGGTAAAGTATATAATGCAGGCATAGCAGTTTTCAGTTGAATATAAAAAAAATATTGTGAAATCAAATATGGAATTTAATACTAAAATACAAAATCTTTATAGAAATTTGAAAGCCACTGTATAAGTCGAATTACATTCAGTCAATGAGCAAGCTATGCAAATATATAAAGATAGATATACATACAAACATGCAGACTAGCACACAAATACATTCTTATATCCATATTCTAGGAAATATGTTTGAACTGCGCATAATATGTTTATTGATTACTAGAGATATCATTTTAAATACCTAAAAGAGTTACGTTTTTCCATCTTGTTGCTTTCCTTTTTCTATGATTCATCTGCACACTGCATTCCCTACCTCGTCTCGGCAGCTGCCTATTTATTACCCATAATATAATGGTATGAGTTCTTTTTAGAGACTGATGTGTACATCCAAATGTATTTATCCACTATTTATTTACAATATACTTTTAAGATACCAAGTTAATATTTTTAAAATAATTTTAAATTTGTAAACCTCCTTGTTGCTTTTAGTTTTATGTGAAACCGTGAGGAATTGCTGCTACAACGTTTAAGATGAAGAAATGAAACACTAGATTGTTAATCTGCGATAGTTCAAATTGACAAATATTCAAACTGTTGCTGTCAACAAAGGTTGATAAATAATTGATGTTTACATAAAGTTC
The DNA here is from genome assembly GCA_016746295.1 of Potamilus streckersoni. Lineage (NCBI taxonomy): Eukaryota > Metazoa > Mollusca > Bivalvia > Unionida > Unionidae > Potamilus > Potamilus streckersoni. The sequence continues at coordinate 2,684,990 of JAEAOA010001908.1, read as the reverse complement.
TCATTGAACTTCAACCTATACATTACAGATAAGGGTTACTACAAAATATGGAACTATTTTCGTGAACAATGTTATGAAGTACACCTTGGCTGATGCATAGGATTACCGGATACAGAAGGATAGACTTCTTATTGCAGATGCTAAGGTAAGGCAATATCTTTATTGTCTGCATTTATAGATCAAAATAAATTCAGTATGAATAGTAGTCCAAACTAGTTTTTATAACCATGATTATAGAAAATGAATATCTATCTATCTATCTATCTATCTATCTATCTATCTATCTATCTATCTATCTATCTATCTATCTATCTATCTATCTATCTATCTATCTATCTATCTATCTCAATATATATAAATATAAATTTACGGCAGAAATTTTCAACTAAAACCGTGTTTTCCTGGACACAACAGCCAGCCTGGTCGAAAACAAATTGCACACAGACATCTACTCGAAACCAACTGACAAACACCAGTATCTCCTCCCAACCTGCTCTCATCCAAAACTCTTCATTAGGAACATTCCATAGATCCAGGCACTGAGGATTCGCAGAATTTGTTATAGATCCAGGCACTGAGGATACGCAGAATTTGTTCTGACAATGAAAGATTCTTAGAATGAACTGAAGAGCTAGCTAAGCATTTAATTTACCGAGGTTACGACAAAGACCTGATTTCGGAAGCAATCCAAGGGGCCAAACAAATAAACCGAGATTACCCCCCACAAACAAGCCCAAAGTAGGTAAAATCATCGCAAAACACTGGTCCATCGTACAGTCGCCGGACATACTAAATCTAATCCTTCCAAACAAACCTGTAGTAGCCCACCAGGGACCAAAAAACATCAAGGACATCCTAGTCAGGGCAAAGTTAACGCCAATCACTGGTCAAGACCAAAATAGTCAATCTGGACCCTGTGGCGATAAGATGCAAAGCCTGTCAACATATGGTAGAGACCAGGACATTCACTAGCACAGTGACTAGTGAAAAACTAAACATACATGGTCCAAACGAAACGTGCAAAACAGAGAATGTTATTTATCTCATCACATATGGAATCCTGTTAGGGCCAATCGCACCATCGCTCCATTGTGTAGTTTTTCACCGGCGATGGAGCGATGAAGCGATGGGATGGATCGAATGAGTTCAAACTTACTGTTTCTTTGTGATAGTAGGATCGAACGCGTTTAAACCAGTTTACGTATTAGTACGTATTACGTATTATATGTTTAGCTTTCGTTCTATTTACGTGTGTTTAATAACTGAGCAATGCTTGAAGTAACTGATATTGCTTTACATCACCAGAGGTCCAATATGTGTGGGAAAATAAATCTTTAGAGAAATTCTTTAGATAATGATTCACTTCATAATAATACCACCATCACGATATCCATTTACTTGGTTTTAACTGATGGTGTACAGATTAAAATTTTACAAACCTCATGGAATCTTTCTATTTCAGTTTTGAATAAACTATTTTTTTTCTTCAATAGATGTATAAAGAGACTGTGGGATTAAAACAATCCAGTAACTGTTATATAAAATATATTTTCGTCTATGATTCAAGACTAGAAGAAAACAAAACTTCAAAGTAACGTAAATGCGCATTAATGTTAATGAAATGTTTCAAACATTCAGGTACGAAATGACACTATACTGTGATTCTATGTCATGTACTATTAGATTAATTCTACATCTCCTTTTTTGAAAATAGACGCGATACAGGACTTTTGTGGAGTTTTCATTTGCATTTAGTATTCTGTGGAATATGTATGTACGTATCGTCTTCTTTAAAATGCTATTGGTTCATTGATCTATTGTACCAATTGCCTCTGTTTCACTCGTCGTTAAAATGCTATTGGTTCAGTAATCTTTCAAATGCTATTCGTGTATTAATATGTCCAATGTAGCAGTTTGCATTTTGTTCCCACCTTTTAATGCTCTGAAACACTATAATGGAGGTTCTGTCGTTTATCAGTCATGTACACTATGTAGCAGTGAATGCAGTACTGAAATATTCTTTAGCGTTATGTGGCTAATATTTTAGGTTGTTTTTCAGTGTAATTATAAATTATAAAATATTGGAAAGCTTCAGATTTTATTATACAATGCCGGCATGTAACATTGATGGGCATTGTCGTTATAAAAATACATTGGAATGCATCTTTCCCATTTTCATGAGGTATTGACGAAAATGTATTGAATTAAATATTAATTCGAAGTCTTTTTAATATCACAATCACTTTAAGTAAGCTACTGTTTCATTTATAAAACAACGTAACATTTCTTAATGAAATATTTAATAATGCGAATACATTATGTTTGTGATAACCAGCATACAATGAAGCTACCAGTAATATAAGTGACGAATATGACCAAAACGAAATCATACAAGAAAATGCCTGTAGGCAAGGCTGGAAGAATGTTTGTGCTAAAACCCAAAGAGAATCAAAATTTGAAACCTGTCATATATATATATATATATATATATATATATATATATATATATATATATATATATATATATATATATATATATTACAATTTCCGAAGGTCTGTATAATAGAAAGTGGCTATAAAGCTAACAAGGACTGAACAATAGCACTACAAGGGATAGTTAGTAAATAAAAAGAACGCAGTTATTGCACCGAAAAAGATCAGCGGTGAATAAATATGCATATAAATATAAAAACTGTAGAGCACTAGCACTAAACACTTTCTGACAGGTGTCACATTTCTTATTTGCAAAAATTCAAAATGACTTCAACCATCAAGTTGAAATAGGTATGGAATGCAAATAGAAGAGTTTGACTCATGTTGATATTTGGAATACTTGGGCACAGAAGTCAGAAGTCTACAAGTCTAGTTGATACTCATAAGCTCAGCGGACTCATTACATAAACATATAGAAAAATTGTTGCAAAATTAGGAAAGGAAAGTAAGTCCCGTCATCTCGAGTACCCTTCCATCCACCCTCACGGCCCGGTTGACTTCTGATTTCTGTGCCCAAGTATTTAAAATATCAACACGAGTCTGTGTTACCCTAACAGGAACCTATCCATCACGCTTCATCACTGTGTTTTTCTTCAAACTATAGTTATCCTGCGAAGACCAAACTGTGGACGGATGCACATACGCCAGACTTCAAACGGGTCACTATTTATGCGAACTAAAAAAAAGTTGGTAAAATAAGAGCCTATTTATATGTCACTAAATAGATGTTTGCCTTCTCGTTTTGAAATGTTACCCTCCCCCATTCTGTTTGGGAATATAAAACCCCGAAAATTAATTTAAGCTAATCATCTTTTTAATATAAAATTATTGTAATCTTCATTTATCGACATGAAGAGAAATTTTGCTGATAATCAAGAGCATTACTATTTATACCTCACCCACCAAAAATAATACCATGTCGATAGAAAAATCATAATAAATTGCGATGAAGCGATGCGATGGAGCGATGAAGCGATGCGATGGAGTTCAAAGTTACTGTTTCTTTGTGATAGCAGGATCGAATGCGTTTAAACCAGTTTACGTATTAGTACTCAGTTGCCAGTTCTCGGAAAGTAGGCCTCTACGGGAAAGAAGCCGAAACTTAAGAAGGTGTGAAAGGTATTGAAACTGTTTCCTAAAAGTTTCTTGATCCACTTGATTACCAGGTGTTGCAACAGGTGTATTATTTTGCATTCGAAAATAAGTGGTCTGTAGTCTCACTTTCACCGCAAACGGTACATGATTTAGTCAGCGTAATTTGTTTTAGAACATGGCATACTTTATAGATAAAATGTCATTATTCTAATGTTTAGTTTTCGTTCCATTTACGTGGGTTGAATAACTGAGCAATGCTTGAAGTAACTGATATTGCTTTACATCACCAGAGGTCAAATAGGTGTGGGGAAAATAAATCTTTAGAAATATTCTTTAGATAATGTTTCACTTCATAATAATACCACCATCACGATATATATTTACTTGGTTTTAGATGATAGTGTGCAGATTAAATTTTTACAAACCTCAAGGCCCGGTTATAACTTTATATACACAGCGGTTCTTTTTAGGCAACAGCTGTGAAAGAAATGTACTGACCCTTGAGACAAACGTGCACTATGGATTAGTATGTGTGTGTGTATGTGTGTGTATGTATGTATATATATATATATATATATATATATATATATATATATATATATATATATACAGACACATGTCTTTCAAGCTCGTCTACAAGTAATACATTTTTTCATTCGTTTCGGAAGAAAGGTGTAAAACTTCTCTTATACCATGCATGTCATAGGCAGCTGATCACGTGATGGACCTAGAACTCAATTAATTTTACTATCTATTCTCTATATTTGTTTCTCAGTACTTAACTTTTCACTGTGTGACAATTGATACAATTCATATGTTAATTTAAAGTACCTCCAAAAATGACTTCACAATGAAGGTCTTGTCATAGGTTTACCATCATGGCTTTGAGAGGATGGACCGTCACCAAGCCAGCGTGCAACAAACATTTCACTTCCGGATCATCACCAAGACCTTATTCTTCCCTGTGCACTGTCTCCGAAATACACACATACAACCACACCATAAGCTCATATTCTAAAGAATAAACAATTGCCTTTAAATTCTTACCAAGAATGCCTAAATCTAAAGAATGCCTAAATCTAACTCTTGTATCATCACCATACGGTGACAGGAAAAATGACCTAAAATTGATTGGGACTACATTCGTGGATACTAAACCGACAATATTAATTGTGGTCTGATTACTGACATGCTCAGTTTTTTAGTCAAACTTTTATATTTGCAAGCCACACCTATTTTATCTTCATACATGAAGTCTTTTGAAACTTCCTTGCAAGCAAAACACGTGACAGCTGTCAGAAAGTGTGTAGTAATGGTGTTCCAAATGGTGCAAGTTGTGATCCAAGTGTTCTTGAGAAAGCAAACCTAAATTTGCAATATATTCCTTAATTTTAGAAATTTTTCAGTGCAGTAAAACCCTACTTGTAATACATGATAAAGCCTGTCTGAAAATATGTTAGAAATTTAAAAATCTTGAAACATAATTTTATTTTGAAATTTAAATAAGTTAAAATGTTGATATATTAAAATTTATTGGAACTTTGAATAAGCATTTAAATTTTTAAAACATTTTTTTAAAAACAAATTCAATTTTTCTACAAGTTATAACATTCAGTTTGACAAATGTAAGGCAGCAAAGTTGATTAATATATAGTATGTAAAACAGATATTAGTTTTTGTCTGTAGAACTGATAACATTCTTTCCAGGTGTACAGTATAAACTCAGCAATTCTGTCATTTCACTAAATACCATATTACTATGTTTATAAACAATTACTGATAGCAATACAAGCATATATGTAATACTCAGGAAGTCATTCCTTCATAAATACATAAATTAACTGTTTGTACACCAAATAAATAGTTTAATTGACCTAGAGGTACACTACAAAATAGAATTTTCTCTTCATGTATTTTAAATGATGGTTCCATTTTGACTTGCATAGATATTTTCTCTGACAAACTTTGACAAATATCCATCACTTGTGCTTGCATATGGTGTAGGAGTATATACGTGCAGATATCATTTATTATAATTCCCAATAAATATTATATGTGTGCATGTTTGGAGGTAAATATTTAATTTTTAATAATTTTTATATTTTATTTAAATTTTTTAAATAAAATTTAATTTTGTATTTTTAATTTCTTTTCTTATATTTTTAAAGGCAATATACATACTAAACTTTCATGTGTTTATCATTAATAATAAATAATTTACACCAGTTTAAACTTTACTCAAATACTCCACTGACAGGCCATAGAACACAATTAATAATATTTTATATTCTCTACATTTGTTTCTCAGTACTGAACTTTCCACTGTGTGACAATCAATACAAATCATATGTTAATCTAAAATACCTTCAAAGATAACTTTACCGTAAAGTTCTTATCAAGGGTTGACCTGCGTGTTTTTGAGAGGCTGAATTGTAAGCAAAGCACCATGCAACGGAACACAGCTTTCACTTCTGAATCATCACCAATGCCTTATTACTCACTGTGCATTGTCGCCAAAACACACACGGACATCCACACAATAAACTCCTATTATCAAGAATAACTAATTGCCATTAAATCCATTCAAAGAATACCTAAATCTAACTCTTGTATCACGACCAAAAAGAGATAGTAAAAGTACTTCAAAATTATACTGAGATTACATTCGTGAGAACTGAACAAGAACTATTAATTGTGGTCTGATTCCCAGCACGCCAAATTTTGTATGACAAATCTTAATCAAACGTTTATATTTGCATTCCATAATTTTTTCAACTTCATAATTGAAGTCGTTTTGAATTTCCTTGCAAACAAGAAATGTGACAGCTGTCAGAATGTGTGTAGTGTTAGTGTTCAACAGGGTACAAGTTTTGGTCCAAGCCTCTTGAAACAAACCTAAATTTGCTATATTTTCTTAATTATAGAAATTTTTCAATGCGGTAAAATCAAATTATAAAACAAGACAAGGCCTGTCTGAAAATATGTTTGAGATTTTAAAATATTAATAATATTAAGGTACATAGAAATTTATATAAACATTTATAAACTCAATTTTAATAAAGTATGAAAATTTCATACAAGATTGAAAAATTCAATATGACAAATTTTAGACAGAAATGTTAACTAATGAATGGCATTTAAAATAAATAGCAGTTTGGGTCAGTACAACTGATAACATCTTTCCTAGGAATAGTAAAGTAAGATAGCTCACAGTAATTTTGGCAGTGAATTTGCTTATGCCTGTTCAGGTGTATATAGGTGTACACATTAAATAAATAATGACAGGCTCTATGTTCCATATTTATTGTGTCAGGTATTTAGGCAGTTGTTTGTGTAACTAATAACGCACTCTGATTTAAAGTTTTGATGGGACCTCTACCATTTTTTGTAGCAGAAATGTATTTTAACGGCGATAACTACAAAAGGCGACAATGTGATAGGAAAATACAGTTCCAGGGAACCTCTACCTTACTGAACAATGGTGCGAATCTCTCTCATGAAGCCATATCTTTGAGGTTCTATATATCAGTGTGGTGATATGAAATATTGGAAACTTATGGCAGTTCACAGCACATGTCCTTATGAAACCTTGCTATCACGACCGGTCTACTGGAGAGATTCCAAACTGATCCAACTCTAAAATATTATTCCAGGTACTAGACTAGACCTGACAAGATAATTATGTTTCACTTAATTATAGAAAGCAGTAAGATCTAAGTAAATTACGTTAAAATATTTTAGATTTGGTGAGTTCAAAAATGAAATTAATTGTTCAAGCATAAGACGAATATTACACTTGTCAGAGTGACACTCATAAATGTGAGGCAATTGGAATGTATTAAAGTGATACATTTAGCCTCAAAATATATGAAGTTTTTAGAAGCATATTTAGCCATTTACGGGTTAAATAAATAATCAGGTAGAGTATGTATCATAAAGTTTAAGGCAATGTTGGGACGGTGAAGTTTGATCATTGGTGCAAACATTAAAACATACCAGAGGACAGGAAAGTCAAGTGACAAATTCAGGTATATTACTATAAGCAATCTTATTCATGAAGTAAATAGTTTTGAATATTGCATGTGAATATGTCCAAATGTGGCCACACAGATCAACTATAGGTGCCAATAGATCCTAGATCATCAACTAAATGTGAAATTCTGATTCCCAAAACTTGTAAACAATGATGGACATTTGCATGTGTGGGACATACACAATATACTTGTTAAGATAAATTCTGCAAACATAATTCAAATGATCAGTTTGAACATATCAGTGCATTATAAAGAGTGTTGGATACCAATTATTGTGCTCAATGATTCAGTGAAATCAGATATAATCTGCTGCTACAATACCGAAGTATGTCAGACCACTAAATTGAAGTACGTTACCATACATAAGTATATTCATAATGACAATAACATTTTGGGATATTTTAAGTCTACACAGCCAGAAATCTGCTTCACAGATTGACTATGGGTATAATGTCAGCCTATATGAGGTACTGAAAGTCAATTTTTGATCCCAAACGTTCTAAAATATATGGATGTTTGTTCATGTGGGATATGTAACCATTTTAAGATCAGTTATACAAAGTTAAATTCAAATAATCTGTTTGTATATTTCATATGTTATCTTTAGAGAGTCAGTTAACAAATATTATCAGCAATTAATAATGCATAAAGCAAAACGGATCATTAGAATTACCACAATATCATATAGGCCTCAATACTACCCTATATCAATCAATATCTTGACCAAACTGAACAATAAAATGGAATTGTGTTTTGATTTCAACTTGCATCATTTTGCTGTTGTTGGGCTTAACGCCACTTTCCAGCACACGATAGGCTATTCATGGCGGCCAGTATTAATGGTGGAGGAAGAAACCGGGAAATCACCGGAAAGAACCAACGACCCACGAGAAGCTATTGGCAAGCTTTCTCACATATCCACATTCGCCGAATCCTAGACTCGAACTCACGCAGACAGAGGTGAGATGGCAGTGATCCGTAACGGACAGCGCTTTAGACCACTCGGGCATCATTTTGCTGTTTTCTTACAACCAAAGTTAGATATACCACGGGAAAGTATATTTTATCCATTTTGACCTGTATTTCATTCTAAGACAGTCAATATGATTTAGTAAAGAACTTGACTAGGTTCTAGTATAAAGGTTTCATTTCAGTCCTCTCACCAAATGTTCTATATCTATGTTTATAAACAATTTATGAATGCTATACATTTCATATGTGTTACTCAAAAACACATAAATTAATTGCTGTACCCCTAATAAATAGTTTGAATGACCTAACGGCACGATGCAAATATAATTTTGTCTTCACGTATTTTAAATGAAGGTCTCATTTTGACTTACAAAGATATTTTCTGTGATGACGCAATGTGAAAAATATCAATAATTGCTGCTTGTATATGGGGTAGATATAATATATACCGATATTATTTAATATTATTCCCAATTAATATTATATATGTGCATTTTGGTTCGAAAAATTTTAATTATTTTTTAATTTAAATTCATTTAAATTTTTAAAATAAAACTTCATTTCTTATTTTTAATTGTATTCTTATATTTTAAAGTCAGTATACATGGCATATTAAAATTTCATGCGGCTATTATTAAAAATATAGATTTTATGCCAGTTTAAACTTTAATTGATACTGCACTGACAAGACCGAGCTTGCAATTAATTTTACTATATATTCTCTACATTTGTTCCTTAGTACTGAACGTTCCACTGTGTGACAATCGATACATATCATATGTTAATCTAACATACCTTCAAAGATGATTTCAGGGTGAAGTTCTGTGTCATAGGTTTAATTGTGGTCTGTTTCCTATCAGTCAGTTATGGTCAATCGGTGTAACTCTTACGCTCTTATGCTAAATGCAGGCTCGTTTAATTCAGTTTGTTCTTCGCCCGTTGAAAAATCACACAAGCTACATTTATTCTGATTAAATTGTACACAATTTATTTTTAAACCTATTAGAATTATAATGGGAAGCGAGACATAGCTGTAATGTTTCCAAAAGGCCAAGGTCATGTTGTTGTTTAAGTGTTCTGATTTTATCTTTATGATAAATTTTGTATGTATGTCCTTCATATGAACCTAACACCTCATGTTTCTGACATTCCAAGATGACGCTTAAAATGTGGTCTCGCTTTCACTAGATTTGAAGGTCAGAGGGTTAAAGTATGAGACTCTGCGGAATATGTACATTAAACGTGTACTTGGTATCTCTAATTTAAGTTATTTTAGTTTAATTTTCATATGTGGCAAACTATATAAATACAAATCTAATTGGCCCGTCTGAAACTGATAACTTTAACTAACCGTCCCAGCATTGCAAAACAGTAATGTAGACTGTAATATATATCTAACTCGCTTGATCAATACGTACATATTTGCAGTGATTGCTTCCTTTATAGTTTCCGATTACGTTCTATATAAACAATATTTATTAGTACTCTGCAAGGTGGTGTTGTGTTTGGTTTATTGAATATATATATATATATATATATATATATATATATATATATATATATATATATATATATATATATATATATATATATATATGAGATAACACTTTGACAGATTTAGAGAATATCGGAACATCTGAATCTCACATAAAGGGGGAAAGTGCAAGATAATAGAAAGCAAGCATTAATGACTTTATGACGTAATATAATGTTAAGAATTTTTGTTTTCCCATTATGTCTTAATATTGCTTATGAAAAAAAAACAAATGTTATTTTGCAATTGTTTATCTAGGAGACTCACTAAAATATGAATTCAATCTAAGTGTGCCAACTTACACATCCCATATACATCAACTCCTTGACAAAATGCCAATTTTTACAAGAATAATAATAGCAGCAATACACTATAAAACAAGACGCTATGTTGATCATGAAATGCGTCATTTGTGGTAAGTATTATATAAGTAACAAGATCCTTTTAGATATGCAATTAAAAAGCTTTTTTGGTGGATACTTACAAGGCCTTTTTAAGAAACTTGAGGAAAACTATATCTAGTAAAAAAAATCATTTCAAAAATAGCTTTCACACACACTTAGCAACCTATAAATATACAATGCATTAATACTGAAAGGAACGACTATCAAAAGAAATAACACGATTTATATGTTTATTTGCAGTACAAGTCAGCATACACCTATCACACCGTTTTTCTCCCCAAAATATATGAAAAGGACTACAAAAGGGAAATAAATTATATAAGTGAATGACCCAGATAATAGATTAAAATGATATACGTTTTTGTCGATTAACTTTAGTTTGTTGGGGACGAGGCAAGTGCCCGAGTGGTCTAAAGAACTCACCGTTATGGATCATTAGATCATTAGATATATACCATCCCACCTCTGTCTGCGTGGTTCCAGTAAATGGCTCGGCCAAAGTAGGTACGTAAAAAACCTTGCCACTAGCTTCTCGTGGGTCGATAGTTCTTTCCATGGTTTTCCATGATTCTTACTCCACCATTTATAATGGCGGCAAAATATAACCTTTGTGCTGAAAATGGTTTTAAAACCTATAAAAACAACAACAACATTACTTTGCCAGAATCGTGCATTATTTCCACTGCATTTTTCGTGTGTCTAAACTTTTATAATTTTAATGTAAACAAACAATGTTTGCTCAAGAAACGGACGCCAAATATTACGATATAACTGATTTTCTGTATATGAACTATGCAAGCTGACTGAGCCATCTGAAATATACTTTATAATATATATTTATACAATGACAATGTTGATGATGTGGACGAATTCACTGAGACACCAAAACAAAAAAAAAAACATTAAGCCCAGCAAGCGACTGAGCGTGATATCCATAATGTCCAGTGGTGGCTTTATGTCAAACAAACATGAGACATACATTATTGATAATATTCTGAATGTTCAAACACTTATGTAGAAGAAATGTTAATAATTATTTTCAAATTGAATGATCCCGATTATGAGCCGTACTCTTTACACAAAAAACATTTTTAAGTATATTAAGGCCATAGACTATCCTGCCTCTTTTGGATACATCCTATTTTACAAGTCTGTCCCCAATGCTAAACCTGAGACAAAAATGCAGGTAAAGAAAGCGGTTTACGGTAGAACGTCTCATGGGCAATACACGGTAGAACGTCTAAGAGGCATATACAGTAGGACGTTTCAGGGGCAATATACGGTAGAGTGTCTCAATGGCAATATACGGTATAACGTCTCACAGACAATATACGGTATAACGTTTCAGGGGCAATAAGCCTTGACAAGGAAGAAGCCATATTTTCTGCAATTTCCCCCGTTTTACGTTTTTGAAAAATGTTTTGAATCATAGGGCAATTCATACAGGTCATGTAGCTAGAGCCTATATATTAATAATATGCATGTAATACATTTTACGACTCTACTGTTATAAACTAAGTAGCAGAAAGTGGTAGAACCACCGAAGTTTGTAAAACAACAAATAACTTAATCATTTGTTATAAAAATTAAAAATGTTAGAGGAACTTAAAGCATTATGAACTAATCCAGAATGCTTCTAAAATGTCCTACACAACTTCAAAAGAGTCGAGTTCTCCGAACGAAAACCAGTCCTCAAATCTGTAGAGGTACCAACAGTCTTGATGTATTAGGATGGCTAGAAATAAGAGTGACATTGATCCAGCTGGAACATTTATGATCAATTATTGCATTCTTCAATAATGCATGAAAACCCCAGCGTTCTGGACTAAATAAATACTATTGTTATCTTTATGCTTCAATGCCGCTTCCGTCTAATCCAAATAATATTTTCAATTGACTAGAACATTTCAAGGAAAACTCAGAGAAAAATACTCAGAATTGTCTTTTTACACAAACGTGGTCAAACTGGAATGGCCTGTAATGCCGTGGTGACAAGGTCCTAACTCAAATACTCTCTTATCACATTTATAACAGAAAGAAAATTTCTTCATTCATTTAAGTTAGGTTGAATGAATTTATGTATATTAATCAGGATTTCAATAATTAATTTTACACAAAGGAAGAATCAACGCCAGAATGCTTTAGAACCAAATCTCCACTAGGTTAATACTTTGGAAGCTATATGTATATGCCAACAAAATGTTTAAATTGGTACGTCTAATCCATGAGTAAAAAGTGCATCACTTGTGAACAAATGTCATTTCAGGAACACAATTTGTGTGTGTGTGTGTGTGTGTGTGTGTGTGTGTGTGTGTGTGTGTGTGTGTGTGTGAACGTAGTATTGGTATACACACTTGAGTAAAAAGATTACCATCCATACTTTTCTTATTTTTAGATTTTGATAACATCAACAATTACAAGTTTCTTCACAACTGACCTGGAGACAACATGTATGACTTCTCAAAGATATCTTTATCTCATTTTGCATAAACACAACTAAACACATGTTTTATAGAAAATGGTCAAGAGTGTCTTAATATATTTAAACAGACTATGCATTTCTCCAATATGATACCAATACCTAAGAACAAGCAAAATGGTCCCAGTAGTTGGAACTTCCTAATTAAATATACTTGTAGATGATGAATAATTTCTAGTCTTTTTCTGGAAAACAAGAAGGTCATGTCTTCTTTGCACACAGTCCGGAGTTATGGATACGAGACGAACAACAGACAGGAATGTAATAAATAAATAATTAAAGTTGATTGTATGAAATTATCAAGAGAAACGTTCAGACTAATAACTAATGTCGACAAACTTGAAACTATTTTTAATGCGTTCAGTCTATATATAACCAGTGATCGACAGCGAGAATGAGTCTAACATTTGGACACTGGCTACATAGCGACCTAAGCAACTGGCGCGACCACGTAAAAATGTTTAGGTGCAAAATCATTGACGTCGAAGTATGTAAATAAACATTTTAGAATAGGCAGTCGAGCGATAGTCGATGAAATTGATACCGCTTTGAAGAAAAAGAAACATTCTTGATAGAAAATCTTGAAATCAACACCCTCGAGATCTTTGTACATCGTTTGCATAAATTCAGTAAAAGATATGACAAAAACTTTCAACATAGGAAGGAACCGAATGCAAGTCTTTTTAAAAATATTCTGAGCTCATAGGTAACCATGGATCGGAGAGCAAAACCACGGGCTACCTTACAATAATTTTTCTACATTATTCTTGTCTACGGCACACAGGCTTCAAACAGCTACATTTTGAGCTAAAAATTAAGGGTATAGGTACGAGAAGAAAAAAGGATAGCCTTTAAAGAAAACAATATAAGATGTAAGAAAAGGGAAAGAAGTGTGGAGCAGAAGAAAATAAGAAACAGGAGTATTTTAAGAATATATATATATATATATATATATATATATATATATATATATATATATATATATATATATATATATATATATATATATATAAGTGTCCTAAAAATCCTACATGCTATTTGTTGCCAATTTAAAAGTTTTTCATTTGCACATCAATTTAAATGCGTTAGGGGATATCCGTGAAATTATATTAGCAATTTTGCCTACTTTCCAAACATTACATCATTGTTTGAATTATATTTGAGCAGAATTTCATAGAGAAGCAAAGATTTATTAACATAGGAGAAAGTGAGTCTTTTCTTTTCACCCCAATTGCAATGACCACGGGTGGGGATGCATAGTTCGTCACATGTTATAAGTTGCATCTTCCAGCTAAAACTTAAAGAAAGTTTCGAAAGAAAATATTTCTAAAAAAGTTTTCTATCTGATTTTGTCTCAGTTCCAGGGGTACCTAGGATGAGAATTAAGTATGACCTTCCTCTTACGCATTACACAAAGTATATATGATAGCAGCAATTACAGTGTTTTAGAATTTCTATAGGGATATTTTTGTAAAAGAAATTCTTCGGATCTGTTGGCCACTAGTTCTTTTTAAATATGTTGTAGACGTTACACTCAATAGATATTAACATTTGCAATAGATCATTAGAGGGTCCGTTTGGAAATGGTATCAGAAGAATTAGCAAACATATGAACGATGTGAATCAGATTTGTTCCATTATAATATAATTTGCTTCGTTTTTAATTATTAATAATTATTCTTGCATTATAACTACAGATGTAATTTTCGTCATAAAATATTTTAAAACAGCATTTTGCTTGAATTATTTGTATTCTGACATTTAACCTACTCAAAGGGACAAGGAGCGGTCTCATGCAAAACTGATTTGCTCAGTTACATCGAAGAGATTATTGTAGCGATTCTGAACTTCCTGTCAAGGTTGCTATACTAAGAAATTGTAATACAAATTATAAACAATCGGTAACTGTTCACATTTTGTATGATACTAGAAAGAGATGTTTGTGAGATTTTGATATTGTTCAATACTATTCTGTGGGAGAAAAAAAAACCGCATAATGATTTCACAAAGTGAGCTTCTGAATGTTTTCGCAAATTGTTGTTAGCTATAACACAAACAATATCTATTTGTCCTTAAGATACGCAATAACTGTTCATAGTTCGCAAGGATTAAGGATTTTTTTTTAAAATCCTCGACCTGTCTGAATCAATGACGATTATATCGAATAGTCAATTTTTGCATATCTTGCCGTATCGTAAGTCGAATACATATCACAATTGTCTAGATTAGTCCTTAATTGTGATTTTTAAATTCCGCCGATACAGTATCATTTGATGCCAGCACGCAGAGGACAAGCTCTCTGCATGCACATGTATTAAAAAGTACTTTGCCGCAGACAATTTGCACCCTAATAGCTAACAGTATCTTAACCGACGTTGTGACGATAAGAGTAGTTCCTGGTAGCAGTGATCTCACCGCATCGACTGGAGGCAAGAGCAAAAAAAATCATGCCAAACTATGGAATGTTGAAATATTATGGGAATACCCCTCTGACGGTTCTAGAAAATTTAATGTAGATCGTACTGAGAGCAAACGATGTTATCTAAGCGGTAACGTCATCCTGACCTGTCGCGAGTGCAACCTACGTAGGCTTGCTATCGCCCTTGTCGCTGCATGACAAACTGTGGAGGTAATTGTAAATTATCTGGTATCATTTGCAATTCCTCAGGGACAAACAACGCATTAATATTTCCTGCGCATATTGAGGTCTTAATAATCGTTCCACGAATGTACGTTTTAACCCAACGATCGATTCATTTCGCTGACAACCAGCATATCCCAAGAGAACTCTCAACCCATTATATTTCATCAATTTGGCTACTTCGCCGAGAAATTCTGGACCAGGGTCAAGCTGCAACGATCCAATGCCTTCGAGCTTAAGTTTATAGGTTTTCTCGTTGCAAGCACTTTGCTATAAAATTTTGCTATAAAATTTATCTTGGCATTAAGCAAGTATACAGCATGGTAACAAATTATTGTGTATCACTTATTTAATTCAAATGCACAACACAAATTTAAATGCATTTATGACGATTAATTCTTAAAAATGCATTCCCTTATGTCGGGACTATACTATTTAACTTTTCTGTATATTTGTTTACATTCTTCTGCAATTTTATTATATCCAGTGCATTAATTTTAATTATCATCCAAACCGACCGGCTTAGATATAACATATCCAAGCATCAGCGTAGGTTATAATTATTGTTCTGAAGATAGTTCCATTTTAGAGCGTTATGTGTGTGTCCGCGTGTGTGTGTCTATATATATATATATATATATATATATATATATATATATATATATATATATATATATATATATATATATATATATATATATATATATATATATATATATATATAAACTGTAACTCCCTTACATGATCTTATTTAATTTGAAATTTTGAAATTTTGAAATTTCATTCATAATTGTAAATTATCCAGAATGTCGTTAGTTAGATTTTGCCTACGTAACCTGGGGCTGTTGATAGCTTAAAACTACATAGAATCTCTAAATAGAAATAATCTTCATAATAAGACTTAATGGCGTCTTTGGATTAATTTCTGATTGGATGATGGGGTTTGGACGGTGAAAGAAGAATTCAGTAACATTCTTTTGGTTAGGTAATGTCACATGATTGGCAACAAGAATATAAAATGAATAGTAAGATTCGTCACGTGGAGTATATTGTAAAATATTATTCTAATAGAAGATGTATATAAGGAACGAACTGAGCAATATGATTCCTATTATTTTAAGTCATCCTTATTTCTGGTGTTCCTCTTATAAGTCAGCAGACGTTTTATATGTTGTACTTAGATATTATTCGAGAGAAAAACATTTGTTTGGAATGTTCTGTTGAAATAGAAAGTGTTCATTATTTTGACTATAGTATTATTCCGGTACTGTTGTGAATTATTCAAAGGATTTTTGGACCACGCCATCTTGACAACGTCACGATTCTTAATGGAGAATTACTTTTCCAGTTTTGAAATTTATACGGAACTTTTCATTGATTTTAATCTTTCATTGACTGGATTATTTTGGATTCACGTCAGAACAGTGGAAGTTTCTCTCAAAATTTTCTTTTAAAACTTCGATAATTAAAGTATTTAAACTTTACAAAACATCATTGTTTTTCCGTCCTGACTATAGAGTCGTATCAGAATAAAATGGCTTAACTTTGTAGTGCAGATGACTTTTTCGAAAGCGAATCACACATTCTTATTTGGTACTCCTACGCACAAGTCAAAAGGCTGAACTTAACGTATATTATATCTTTTCTTTAGGTTTTAATGGTGCACTGTTGAATGAGGTAAACATTCTTCAGTTGATAGCCTATGTGAATGAAAATTTATTTTACAGGAGAGTCCAGACAATGTTATAAATATTATCTGCTGTGACAAACCAGTGACATTTCCCAGTAATTTAATCCACAAAATAATTTGGCATGTAATTCAAGCCTTTGATTGCTGTAATAGTATGCTTCTATAGACATAGACTACATTTGTTGTAAGAGACACGGTAATGATAACAACTATGAGGAGGTCCCATTTTTTAATTTGCATGGTTTTCGTTATGATAAAATTGGCCAATTTAATAATTTCAATGTACTCAAAATTCTACAAGCTATTTGTGAAAATTATAGCCATTTAAAAGCTTAAATTTGAGTTTTAACTTTAAAACGTTAAAGCCAATAGATATAAAATTAAGTGTAACTGAAACTACCAATGATTGCCTAATGTATTTGCAATTAGTAGATGGTCTAATTGAAATGTATCAATATAATTAGCAAAAGTTTTACCCTTTAACCTTTGAACCATGTGAACCTGATTTTTTCCTTCTCTGTTCAAAATCGATAATTCATCTGTGGCATCTCAATGACTATTATGGTATACTTTACCTTCCTATTTTTCACATGGCTTCAATTACTGTCTAGAGAACGTAAATGTAGTTTTATTACAATAGTTCAATGTACATATCTGAATATTACTGCAATGGGAGAACTGTTACTTTCTGTTTACTGTATATACTCGCTTATAAGACGAATCCGAAAGCAAACTGCACAGACTCAGATCTTCCTACCCATAATGTGTCGGGATGCATTTTGCTAAGGCAGAGAAGGATCTGTTGTTTGCAGATGAACTCGGCTTATAAGCGAGTACATTTGGTTCTAATTAATATTATTCTGTGCATGACATGCAAAATAATTATATAAAAATAAAATTTACTTCTGACTATTCAATTATTTCAGCAATGCTGCATAAATCGAAACTCAGTGAAAGAGGAGATCTTTAAGACAAACGAAAACATTTCCACAATTTATTTTCTTTCAGCAATGTCATAATTAATGAAAACGGTAATAAATGTATTGCTTCACATGAAAACAAGCTAATTAATGCCTATTTTGATCCACCCCATATAACATGGATTACGGCAGTATTGTTTTGGAAATGTATTTACTATTAAGGCTTAAAAGATATTTAGATGACATATTTATGATCTGGAACCATTCAACTGAAGAACTGGAGAAATTCATTCATCGCCTAAATCATTTTCATTCGAAAATTAAATTTACTTATACTGCATCAAATACGCATGTTTCATTTTTAGATGTAAATGTAATTAAACATATTGATAACACTATTTCTACGAATATTCATGACAAAGAAACTAATATCCACCAGTATGTAGAATATTCTTCATGCCATCCAATGTCATGTAAAAACGGTATACCATATAGCCAGGCTAAAATATACCGACGCATTATTTCAGATGATTGTCAATTACAAAATTCGTTGAATGATTTAAAAACATATTTCCAAAACAGAAATTATCCAGTACATATCATTGATTCTGCGCTGAACAAAACCCGTAATCTTTCTCAAAATGAGGCTTTAAATACAGCAAATTGTGCAATGGAGAAAAATATGGTTCCTTTTGCAATACAATACAATCCTTCATTACCTAATATAGGTCTTATAATTAATAAATATTGGAGTCTCCTAAACTTATCAAATAAAAACAGCGTAAAATCCCTTTACAACAATAAGCCTATTGTTGCTTATAAGAGACCCAAGAATTTGCAAGATTTTTTAATTAGAACTAAACATACAGAAAAAAATAAAAAAGGACAATTCTCGTCATCTAAATGTAATAGACATCGATGCTCTCAATGTGTAAACATAAAAGAAAGTAATTTTTTTAGTAGAACTAACACAAAAGAGACATTTTCCCTACGTTTTAACACTAACTGCATATCAACTAACGTGATTTATTTGATAACCTGTCAAAAATGTAACATGCAATATGTTGGACAAACACTTCAACAAGTTTCTAAAAGAATGAATAGTCATCGCTTTCATATTAAAAATTATAAAGATCCTCAGTTTTCATCTAATATTTCTACACATTTTAAAACCCATAATCACTGTCTACTCGCTTTTTCTTTCATGCCAATAGATATTGTGCATGGAGACATGAACAGACTTATAAAAGAGACTTATTGGATTCATAAATTAGATACTTTGTATCCTAATGGCCTTAATACCAATGTATTATATAAAATTGTATAATTTTCTTTTCAATTGTGAAATTGTATATCTTTTATAACACTATAATTGTATGTATGACTGTTTGTCTCTATTATATTTTATTATTGTACTGATTCAGGTTTCATTAGAGACTCGTGTATCTTTTAGATCCTGTCATATATATAGTTGTTGTGATTATGCATTGTTTTTATGACGTTACCTAATGACGTAATTTCTTATGAAGTTACGTAATGACGTAATTGTTATTTTAGCCTGTAAAAACGTCATCCGTTTATTTCAAAACATTTTGTGCCTGAAGAAACATATATTATATGCGAAACTAGTTGCACGGAATTATAGGCGTTTGTGTTGTTTTTTTAATCCCAATTCTTTACTATTAAGGGAAAATTTTAAATAATTAGAACATGGGGAAAACGAATTACATTGAAAACTCACAGATTACACTGAAGTAACATACAACGTATTTTTTTTTTCTTTTTTATACTTTTGCAAAAAACCTAAAATGATGCTAACGAGGTTTGGTGGCATTTTTAAAGTAATGAAAACACGGGGCAAACTTGTTTGGTGAGAAACATTTACAAAAAAAAGAGGGGTCCCAGGTGGCCGATTGATCCAAAGCGATCGCCTTTGCCGATCACTGCAATCTCAACTCTGTACGCGTGCGTGTGTGAGAAAGCTTAGAGTACCTTCCCTTGGGTTGGTAGTTGTTAAGGGACTTTCCAGACGTTAAACTCAAAACAACAAGACCGACAACATAAAGAAGGATAGCCTTGACTTTGTGAGATTTATCTATTTGACTTAGACTTGATATTTGTATCACTATTAGACAAAGCACGTGCTGTTTAAAGCAGGTGTGCTGGGGAATGTACTCCAAGCAAGACAAGGTGCACTTACTTTGCAGATGTGCTGGGAAATGTACTACATGCGTCACAAATTGTACTTTACATGTGTGCGTGGGAATGTCATAGAAGCGACACAAAGTGTGCTTACCTTGAGTATGTGCTCTGAATTGTTGTTGTTGTTGTTGTTGTTGTTGTTGTTGGGCTTAACGCCATGTTTCAGCACACGATAGGCTATTCATGGCGGCCAGTATTAATGGTGGAGGAAGAAACCGGGAAATCACCGGAAAGAACCACCGACCCACGAGAAGCTACTGGCAAGCTTTCTCATATATCTACCTTAGCCGAATCCTAGACTCGAACATACGCAGACAGAGGTGAGATGGCAGTGATCCGTAACGGACAGCGCTTTAGACCACTCGGCCACTCGGGGCCCCTGCTCTGAATTGTACTGCAAGCGATTGCATGTGTGTGATTTTGGATTTTTAACATTATTTCAAGAATGTTTCAGAAATATCGCTACGATGTCTGCAGTGACAGTTTATAATGATGTCTAGCACTGGGGTTTCATGGCTCAGAAATGTAGCATCATGTCCCACCAAGTCACATTATCCTGACGCCAGATCGACCTCTAACTAACCTCTTAGGCGCCATGCGAAGCAGCTGCTAGTACCATTTGTAGAAGTCTTTTAGCATTGACTTCACCTGGGTTCGAACTTGTGACATCCGCATCCAAGGCGAACACTCTAACCGCGGTTTTCGAGGAGACTTAAAGTGAACGTACCTTGTATGTGTAGCTGTCAATTAACTGACACATGCTTGGCCAAATCAGTTACTGTTAGGAAGCTGAGCAGTTTACATTCTCATTTCATTTTGTTTATATTTCATTTTATTTATATTTCATTCTGTTTACAGTTTATTTTGTTTGGTACAAAAAGAAGACAGAAATAGTTGTGATTGCTTTATTTCCAACTTCTGATCTCGAATAAAAGCATGATTTTCAAAGATGGTTGTTCTGATCCAGCGCTAGAAACAAACAGCTTATGTGTTGTTAGTGTTTGAAGCTATAAAGAAAAATCGTAGAGCTAAGTTAGCTGATAAATTTGACATCGTTAGTATTCAGACCAGGATGTTCAGTAAACTCTAAAATAATGTTTGAATGTATCAGTTTATCCTGCGTGCAGATTTGATATCATCTTCACAAATTTGAAAATGGAAAACCAATATTTTACTCATAACTGAAATGAAGTATGCACCAATAGAATTACTTATTCCACATCGTTGCAAGGAGTAATTAGTTATGAATACATACAGGATACTCAGTTATTTAAATAGTGCGTCCATTATAAGTTGTCCATTTTATGCTTTTTAAGCTATGATTTAATAAGGTACCTTTTATAACTTCATTTCTGCAATTATTTTTTTGAAATTCGTTGCATTAGTCAAAAATTCAAATGCAAAGGTAGTCTTACTTATAGTATACTTAATCTGGATAAATCATTAATCAGTATGGATTATATCGTTGACGTTTCGTGAAATATTCTAATTTGAATTAAATGACCGGAACGTTTACTGCAACTTACCTGTCGAAACCCATCAAATCACACATGTTTTCTTTGTCATCTTCCGCAAAAGCCAACATGGCGAACATAACAAGCATTTTATTTTATTTAAGGTCAAGGACATAGTGCTACTTTTTTTTGATGCAAGCAACTGCCTCCACTCAGCATAGAAGAAAGATAAAAATAAGAATGATTTATTATAATAGGTCGCAATAAAGGCATTTTAACTCGTTCACTACAATATTTACCACCGGTCGTGCTCAGTATTTACTTAAGACCATATTACGGACGAGTTCACAAAGGGTTACATTTAATCTGATAAGGCATCAATATGCTAATTAGCTCCCAATGAAATTAGTCGGATTCTGTATTTATACAGGTGTACTTAAATATCGCTTTAAATAACATATGCCAGAAACTGAACTTTCGATACCATGACAGGTCGGGGTTAGAAAACTTTCTCAGTTGGTGATATGATATATTTAGCTCACGGATATTACAATTTATAATAATAGAAATGCTGATTCATCCGTATAACACTGGTTTAAACCCCACAACACTTCCCATTGTTAGTATGCTGTACTGATCAGCATGCGGATTCAAAAGAGCACCGACAATCTCACTTGCATTTATGTCACTAAGCTATCCAGTTTCAATGTTTTAATTTACATGTAAATTGTTGTTGCTGCTGTTGTTGGGTTTAACGCCATTTTTTAGCACAAGATAGGCTATAAATGGCGGCCAGTATTAATGGTGGAGGAAGAACCCTGGAAAACACCGGGAATAACCACCGACCCAAGAGAAGCTACTGGTATGCTTTCTCACTTACCCAAGTTAGCCGAGTCTGGACTCGAACTCACGCAGGCAGAAGTGAGATGGCAGTGATCCGTAACGGACAGCGCTTTAGACCACTCGGCCACTCGGGCCCCCTCATGTAAATTGTGCTGTGCATACCAATAAATATATGATAAATCTTTGGTACTAGTCATTACTATTCTATGCACAAAAAAAGTATTATAAATTATTCTGAAGGAGTGTCTGGTATTTTAGTTTATCCTTGTTGGCTAAAGGACGCAAATTAAATAATACAACAAATGTTTTCGTCCCTAAGAAGTATTTGAACATTTGTGTTAATTCCTTTTCTCCTGTTTATAGCATCAAACATGATACTTTGAATAAACTGGTACATTACTAATGATGCTATCTATGGAACTACGCTAATTATGTCTATTTTTTTAATTTATTCAGACAATATACCTTTAGAAAGTATGGTATCTGAATGGTACCTACATATAAGGAATGTAAAAGCCCTAGGACATTGGTAAATAAATCATCTAAAATTAAAACTGAACAAAAGAAATATAGCAAACATTTCTATTTCATTTCAGCGACAAAGCGGGAGAGACACTAAAAAAACTGATTTTGTTTTGGCTGTATTGACAAAAGGACAGATCCTGCTGAAAAGCACTTCACGGTAAACTTTTTATGGTCACCATTAATCCAGGCATTAAAGCACTAAACCGCGAACGGTAAATATTGTTCTAAAAGCACCCTTTCTATACATCAATCAAACGACCAAATAAAACACGGGTGCATCCACCCACAATTGCTGCTCTACCCATTGATAGCAATTTTAACGCCATCTCCGCACGCTGAAATTAACTAGAAAAATTGTAATATTAATACATATGATTGGGAAGAAAATCACTGCAAAGGATGCATATGAAAAAAAAAACACTTACTGTGGTATGAAATAATAGCATATGTAAATTGAGGTATGGCGACACTTTTGCGATTATCCTGGTGAATAAGAGATTAACTCTAATGAATATTCATGAAGTAAGGAGCAGGGAAAATTACTTTGTGTGGTCATTACCTATATCACTTATGTTGGATAAAACCGTGCTGGTTTACTGAATTAGACAACTGCCTATCGTTATAGTGATAATGGAACAAATATTGGAGAAAAAAAAACAGTATTTATTGGCCATTATAACTCCAAGCAAAATCCAATGTGCATGTTTCTCACTATGTGTTCCGTGATCGGTTTGTTTTACAATGTTAGCAATGTCTTTCGAAAACTCAAGCATACAATCTAGCTTAAACAGAATAGCCACGCGATTGATATCCATTTCGCACATGGTGTTGAGGCTGGGCACTTTGTGTTTACAGGTTGTTCTTATGGGTCACCAAAATCAGGCCCTTTTTGCGTTACAGAACGACCTTGACATCCTCCTGTCGAGATTTTCCATGCGTGTGTATTTTGAATATTAACAAGGACTTACAAGCGTATCTGTTAAATTTTCAGCTATTGATGTGACATGGCGAATAACCGCCAAAGCAGGAATTAGCATTTCCAAGCAACGTCTGGAGTAACAATCAGGAGTCACTTAATATGATTTCCAATCATCGGAATTTATCGCGGATTCATGTCAGAATGAACAGTCAGCAGTAAGAAGAGCGAAAATTCGAGGTCAATTACGCCGACACCGATCAATTCATAGAATCTGCCATTGGTGGTTCATAAATAGCTTGTGATGGATTGATGCCCTTTTCTAATGAGAATGATGTACTCGATAGAACAATGAAACCCCGTGAATCATCGTCGTCCTCAAAATTAGCATGTTATTGGTGAGGGTCTTTTTAGCCGGTGCTCTGAGAATACAACAATTGCGTTTTCGATTGTAAAATCACTAGTATTAACATTTGTATCAAGGATATACCCGGCTTCCGTTATCCAGCCGAAGGTTATAGTATCACCGATGAAAAAAAATTGTTATTGGAATTTATATATCCGTTTTGCCGGCACGTGAACAGGGTAGCTTAGATGCTTCTCCAGTAGCTGACCATGGTTTACTGATCGACGAAATTTCTACAAGTGTAGGATCGGCCAATGTGATTTTAATCCTTGGTATGATAAAAAAAAAATGTTCACTGACGAGATTATGGTCTGTACAAAAATCCGATCATTATCGGAATCATCTCCTTGAGAATAAAATGATTTTCACACCGACCTGGAATCATCTAACGAAGTTTGATAAAAAATAATTTCATTGAATCTAACCACATAGTTCACGATGCTTTTATATCCCGACATCCTGCCTACTTTTTGTGTGATGTTATTGATTTTTTTTTCACTAGCGTAATGTCCGAAACATTTCTTGCGGTGATCCCAGCGTGTTACTACAACGATACCACATATGAAATTTCCAATTGATGAACTCTGTTGGACACTGAATCTAAATTTTTATTTCAGACATGTCAGGCTCACCTGTCATAATTTCAGAGATAATTTGTTATTTTAGTGTAACAGCGTGGCATCATATGTTTTATGGAACCTGTCCAATATGAACACCTTAATGATTCGTTGTCTGCTCATTCTAAGTTTAACAATGATGGTATCCCCTGTTTTATCAACCTTATTTCTGACGCCCCGCTGGATTCAATGATAGTGCCAAACGTGGAGTAACTCATGTATCAAATATGAGTAAACAAGAAAGAAAGATCAAAGGGTTAACGGTGACGTCTACGTTATGCATGTTTTTTTTTTTCATCGAATATTAATGCAAAATGAACATTTACAGTTTTGTCTCGAAGAACGAGACTAAAACCTCAACATGTTTATTTTGTTTATTTGTTACTGTATTGCCACTAAAACCAATATATTCGTTAATATGCTAATGAATAATGGAATACAGTACAAGAATGGTCACAGTGTAAAAGCTAAACACAAGTCAGGATAAATACCGCACGTTTTCCGATTTTAATGCAACACGTAAATCTACTTCTGGATCCATGGTTGGATCACGATGAAAAATCCTGACGAGATAATTCTGGTGAAGCAGTTTAAGGATGACCATGATCCGGTGTTATTGTTCCACGATATTAAAATCTATAGCCAGAAAATTACCAAGATGAAAGATTACTTTTAGTTATCCCACAATAAATGATACAATGCAATATACCCAGCACAACCGTATTATTACGTTCCTAAATAGACCAATGCGTAACACCGGTTGTTAGTACTCTTTTCTGGATTGGATAAGCGCGATATAGACTCGATAGCGCGGAATCATTGTAGATCCATACCTCAGATGAATTTAAACAGGCCTATCATCACGCTACGTCTATCCGGTGGTGACCGAAGCAGACTACCCAGTGAACAACAGCAATGTTAACAACTTACTCATCCATTGCTCTAACACAGACGGATCCTACCATATACCTCGGTGGTTTCAGCAGAGTGATTTATAGGTTCTTAACTAAGCAACCCCCAAGTGTGTTAATGACAATAACATCTTCCCCGCTGATTTATTATTTGTTGAATAATTTCGGTAGCATACTAGTCGTATCAATACCAAACACCGACAAGTATTGAAAATAGATTTTAATAGCGAGCATGTCACGTTTAATCTCAATCTGAGATAAATTCATTTTGTCCCAGCAGTTGTAAGCAGAGTATGCAAGAACATCCTAGACTGTGTACGAAAACATGCAGGTCAGTTGTATAAAAATGTGACCAAGAATAATTCAACTGTAGAAATATAAAAGGAGGGATTTTGTCTTTACCGACGTTCTCCTCCAAGACAACCTCGGTTTTACCAGGATTGATTCAAAAAGTATCCCCGACTGCGTTTGAAGCATCAAAATTATCAGCGACCGCTGAACAGTCATATGCTGGAAAGCTGTAGAGGATAGGATCGCCAATGAAATTAAAGGCCAGCAAACACCGTCTATCCCAGAGGCGATAGCAAAAATAGGAACGTCATTTCACGCTTATCGTGTAATGTCTGCTAAGGCAAAATAAATACCGTCTCCAAACACAAAATGGACTCCATGGCGACAGGAACAGGATTAGCTTTCATTTGTAAACTAGTCGTTAATAGAGTGGTGTAAATAATGTTATTCCGTACGCTCCGGCTTATTTCAAATTTTTCCACCTTTGATCCCATCCATGAATCCAAGATGGAATACGAATACATCGAATACCTCAACGAGGATTCTCATGAAATCAACAAACAATGCTTGATGATGTTGGAAACTTGAAATTAGGATTTGTACATTTTATTACATAAATGATTTACCGAAATCCGTGGAAACTTCAGACGTTAGTGATACCACAAAAGCTTTTGTCACTGATGTATACATCAAATTAATCAACAACGGTTGGAGCTTGTTTGACTCGGCTACATACTAACTCAACAGCCAGGTCGTGGAGAAATCAACGAACTTTCTGTGATTCGTGTGATCAAATATCTAGTGATGATCGGCTATGATTTTAGTCGTAGCAGCGCCACCAGTTTGTGAGTGTCCAAAGACTGTGCTACTGACTCAGCTGTTGTTCGCGCGTACGAAGAGGCAGTATCTATCGCAATAACAAAAAACATCGATAGCTTCCTGCGTTGATGGCTCTTAACTTCGCTGCCTCTATTGGGGTGGAAGCAAATACTAGACTCGAAATATTTCACGTGCACATCCGAGCATCGTTTGCTTATTTAATCGTGGCTGATTTCAACGATCAATTTTCCACAAGACAAAAATAATCCACTGCTGTAAATCCAATGTGCATGTTTCTCAATATGTGTTCCGTGATCAGTTTGTTTTGCAATGTTAGCAATGTCTTTCGAAAACTCAAGCATACAATCTAGCTTAAACAGAATAGCCACGCGAATGATCTCCATGTCGCACATGGTGCTGAAGCTGGGCACTTTGTGTTTTTAGGTTTTTCTTATGGGTCACCAAAATCAGGCCCTTTTTGCGTTACAGAACGACCTTGACATCCTCCTGTCGAGATTTTCCAAACGTGTGTATTTTGAACATTAACAAGGATTTACAAGCGTATCTTTTAAATTTTCAGCTATTGATGTGACATGGCGAATAACCGCTAAAGCAGAAAATAGCATCTCCAAGCAACGTCTGGAGTCACAATCAGGAGTCACATATGATTTCCAATCATCTGAATTTATCTCGGATTCATGCCAGAATGAACAGTCAGCAGTAAGGAGAGCGAACATTCGAAGCCAATTGCCCCTACACCATCAGTCAGAAACTATTCATGTGAATACGTGATGATGTCAGTCTAGTCAGTGTACAAGTACCAGGACAATTATGCCGGACCGCAATTTTCCATCGATGAGTTCAGAAATTGTTTCCCGAAGTTTTGACATTTCTAACAGGATCCGTGAATCAAAGATCTACAATGTCAGAAA
Source organism: Potamilus streckersoni (assembly GCA_016746295.1). Classification (NCBI taxonomy): domain Eukaryota; kingdom Metazoa; phylum Mollusca; class Bivalvia; order Unionida; family Unionidae; genus Potamilus; species Potamilus streckersoni. The sequence continues at coordinate 2,656,812 of JAEAOA010001908.1, read as the reverse complement.
TCTAGATCAATGAATAGCTCATGTGGCCATAATAGAGGATCTAGCTAATACTGTTAGTATGCTCTGCGACAGATATACATTATCACGCTTGCCTGTTAATAATCTCTGATTGGTTTTTCATGCTTGACGAAATATCAGGTAAGATGAACATGGTGATCAATATAATCATAATTTGATTTTAAATTACCAGTAGTCTAATTTTATATTACCAGTAATCAATGACATTACCAGTGATTTAGATCATCATGACTTTTAAAGTAAAATAAAAGTATAAAACATGCCTTAGAGACATACCAGTTTGTTCCCAGCAAACCTGATATTGACTGAATCTCAACAGCGTGCGAAAGTCCGACATACTCAATATTGGTCCATGGTCACGATAGTTCTATCCGCATCGCAAGCAGCCACTGAGAACCTTCATAAAATTATGCTCACACAGAAGCAACAAAAGGCGTATCACTCACCAGGTCTGCACGAACTAGACTTACCCTTAAAATATCCCAGTCTAAAGTAGCGAAACAAGGAGGTTTTCATGACGTGATAGGACCTCTGCTCGCATCGTTGGTTCCAAAACTCCTACCCATGTTACGATCACCAGGACATCGGAGCGAATATGCTACCGAAATTATACACTCATCGTGCGAGTGTATATAGCTATGTTTACAGTAGCTGTCTCAGTAAAGCTCACCGATCTATCATCACTTCAAACCGAGGTGTTAGCAATCCCTGCGGATTTAACAGCACAGAGACAGGAATTAAAGAGCCACCAGAAAACATCTCAATGATCACAAAAACGTAGCAAAGTCTTCCTGTGAGTTTTTTGTCTAACCAGCGTAATATAGTGGAAACTGCGTGTCACGTTAGCACTTGCACTGAGCAAACATCAACTCGCCAACGTGGCAACGTCACCTCTCAGCAGCATATAAAACTCATGAAACACTTGAAGTAGGTACCAGACTCACATTAAATATATCGGCAAAGCAAACAAAACAGGGTGGTTTTCTATCACTAATTCCGTTGTTAGCGAATAAGGCTGGCTCGATGTTACCAGATGCTGTACCAGAGGACGGAATCCCAAGGGTGTACAAAAATTAGGAGCGGTGCGCGAGTGTACTCAGGCGTATGATTATTTCTTCGTGGTGCGGTACGATGTTAAGTACTTTTGCTATTGATAAGGCGTTGTCGGATATACCTAGATTTGATGGCGTATTTTCTGATTATCAGTTGCCAGTGCATCATGTTCACAGCGTGAAACTTTCCGCGACTAATTTGCAAGACGGTTTGTGTCATCTAAATTGATAATTTATGATTGCGTGTATCACGGTAACGATTCACCTTATATAGAATATATTGACTCCTTTGAATTAACTCTAGGTGATGTTATACATGATAACACACGCGGTTACGATATTGCTCGCTGGGTTCGTGTATAATTTCAGCCAAATTCAGGAGATCGACAATATTGCATATAGGTTCCTATTGCATTTATTACATACGGTTATGCACCGATGGTGCTTCCCCGCTTGACACATTGTTTTTGTTTAAGCAATATCTGATTCTAGAGAATGACATTATAGCACATCGCGCGCTGGCGTAATTAACGTTTTATGTAAACCGAAGCACAGCAAGAAAAGTAAGCGAAGTAAGCTGAATACGTTGTAAAACGTGAATAAAAAGATGAAAAGATGACCAAATCCCAAAATGGCCACGTTATCATCAAAATGATTTTTGCTGTGTGTGGTAAAAATAAATCAAAATGTATGCCCAAAGTGTCCATAATGGGTGCCTACCAAAACTAAACATATTCGACGTTGATTAATGTAAACATCATAGAGACAACAAACAATAATGGTTTAAAAGCAGACTACTAAACAACTTAACATGAAGAAATAAAATAATGGATTGTTTATAACGACAGATTCGATCCAGACGAGCAATGGATATTCATTCATTAGGAAAATTATCTCCACCACGTGACGGTTGGATGTTACCCGGGTACAAATACACAGGACATTATAAATAATCCTAGACAAGCAGTTTGACGCTTGGTCAACAGTTGCCAGGAAAAAAACCTTATAATCATGTAGACACCACCAGGATGAGACATTATATCTGCTACCCCTATAGTCCTGGAGACAAATTAGGTTGTAACCACATAATCTTTCACGAACTCAAAGCTATCAAACCAACTAAATGGGAGAGCGTATCAATAATGTGTTTGTGCGTGTCATCATTGTCACTAAACATAACCTCGGTGTCCATATAACACTCGGCGTTGGCACACGCAAATTCGGGGTTAAACGAAAGTGTACTCAAGTGTATAAAATTAACCCGTGTGAGTAAAAAGAAAACAAACACTATCGACAACCTACATTTTGCAGTTGAATTACACACACCAGCAAGAACAAATTTTCCACGTCGCAATCATCACCAACGGTATGGATGATATTTACACGGATAATCCAGTGGACATTATTACGTTCTCAAAGGACAATAACACATCAATATTTGCTATCCATTATAGACGTTTACAGCAAATTCGCATGGATTATTCCTGTCAATAATAAAATTGGAGAATCCATCACAGACGTGTTTGAAAACGTAGGACCGAGTAAACTCTGGGTGGATAACAGCGGAGAATTTTATGATAAAATGTTCGAGGACTGGATATCTTCAAGAAGAATACACAAATATTCAAAGCATAATGAAGATAAATCTGTGGTCGTCGAGAGATTCAGCAGAATATTAAAAACTAAATTATGGAGATATAAAATACACACCATCAGAAAATACGTCTGTGCAAGATCTGTAATACTTTAGAAATTTTAAGGATCCCTACTGCTAAATCAAAACTTTTTGTGGGTCACTGAATCATCAAAGCAGAAAAGAGCATACAAATATTATTGTCTAATATGCTTAGACAGAACATGGATATTGAGCCGTAATATGATCATATACAGAGACTTCACGCAGAATATTCTTCCAGAAATGCCAGAGCAGGAAAAAACGAACATTTGTTTGTCATTTGATCATTTCGAAAGAACCACCCGTGTTACAGTGGTGATTAATGCTGGTTTTCAGTCATTTCTGGCACCAATAGCGGCCGCTGAAAATAATCCTGATAAATCATCTACAAGAAAATAATAGAAGCACATTCCTTGTGGTTTTACTTACAAGGTCGTCCACCTTAATCCAATATATTCTAAACTCTTGATGTTATGTCGCGGTCCTGATTCCGTTACCAATTTTATCGAGGTGCTGTTTTTCGAAGTTTAGCACACTTAATATAGTTATTCATCACATGGTGAGGACTGATGAGGATATAATGGATTTTGCCAAACAGTTGATTGCCATGAAAACGGGTTACTATTAAAGGATCAAAAACATAGACGTGTGAAAGATCATGATTACTCTGCTAAAAACTACAGCGTAGACGCAAATGATTACTGCAACTACATCTCACACGATCTGATTTCCTTCTTGATTTACCCACTCTGGTCATTAAATGCTTCGGACAGTATGCATTCCGAATACTATGGTAAATGTATCTCGTTTTTGTTGAGCCTATTAAGGTTCATTGACATTTTGCAATTCATGAACGCGAGCTTAGACGAATTAGTTAAGAACACCAAAACATTAAATCTTCCACGAGAACAGATTCTGGATGATCTTGATTTGGCATCACGCAATAAAATGCATAGTTACAAATACTTGACTGACTGGAATAAGTTTTCAAAAAAGTCTCTGCCTTACAAGTAGTTTTATAATAGTAAGTTCACAGGTGAGGCGATCACAGATAGTGGTTACACGCATAACCATCAGGTTTGGAATCATTTCCGGTTTTAAAAAGTCTTGGCGAGTATCATGACTTGTACTTGACCACGGATATTCATTACTTGCTGATGTATTATGCAATTTCAGGGACTTATATTATAAACTCGACCCTGCATGGTGTTAATCTTCTCCTGGACTGTCATCGAATGCCTCCTTAAAAATCAACAAGATCTCGCTAAAGTCATTGGCTGATGTGGACATGTTTAATTTTATCGAGAAAGGAATCCACGGTTGTATCTAAATGATCACGCATACCGGAGCAAACAAAAAAACGTATGCCTGATTGTAATCCTAATGAGCAATCAAAATATACAATTTACTTGGAGACCGATAAAATCCGAAGTATTACACAGATTTGAGTAAGCAGGTGATTTTTATTTTGACCTCATATTTAAGTTTAAACAACATCTTTGGTTTATAAAGCCCATTGGTTTTGACACGGCTAGACACGATAAGCTACAAAGTAGGATTTCGTGAACGATTTCTTTAAGCTGGTGACCAACGTGTTCGGTAAAACCAAGGAAAACATACGAATTGAAAACGTACGAAAGCGTATCAATACGGAAGCGTATCAAAGTCGAGTTGGTTAATAATGTTACCAGACGAGATAGATTAGTAGCATCGTCATACTTTATGAGCATGAAGACATTTGATGATAATTTATTGGCGATGCATAGTACGCGCATGTTGATCAGACTTGATAAGCCCATCTGCTAAGAATTTACTGTATGGGAGTTACGCAAGCTGATGATGTACGAATTTTATTACGATTTCATCAATAAATAGTACGGAAATAAAGCAAGACTATCATACTGACATAGATAGTCCATGTAACGAGGTAAGCATAAACTTTTCTATGATCCGGTTAATAAGAAGGTTAATGAAAAGTATAAGGGTGAGACATTTTTGGTACCCATCACGGAATTTGTCAGACTAATCAGCAAGACGTTTTCCATCAAAATATTGGGTGTGAGCATAAAAAGATCAAAGGTAATATAAAAAAATATCACCAAAATAATATCATCAACAAAAAAGTCACCCATTAATGGTGTTACAGGATCTGTTACACAGAACATCCATTAACACTATAAGATCAATAAATCAAATCTGATAAATCAACCCCCAAATATGTGTAGATACTAATGTACAAATTTGTGGGTTTGATGTGATTTGTTCATTAATATGTGCAATTTTTGCATGCAAATCATTCCTGAACAAACATGCGAAGGCTTTAGACACACACAAGTAATTGGAAACATAAATATCTATCGCGAAATATAAAATAGCCACAGGACAAATGTTTGTGCTATTCCAAGAGAATTTACAAGTAAAAAAAACATAGGATTTGCTCCCTGAATATAATGAACGTGTCATCAAAATAACCTTAAGACGGCAATAGCTCCACCGCCACAAAAAATGCCGGTAAGTATATAAAATCTACACCGAATGTGGATTGCTTTGCCAAGCTGAGTAGATATGTACTTGTAAAGATTACTAGTCACTTATTTCGTACAAAAGATGTCACAACTATTCTGAACTATGTCAGTATACAGGTGGCCGCATTCGTGACAGAGAAACAGTGACCTGGTTTTAGGACCCAGAGACGTTATGTGATAAGAAATAGAGTAAGTCATAATCAAACGAGGAATCCTTCTACGAGGAAGTCATAATCAAACGGATTCGCTCATTATCACCACTTATTCTTTGTAGTCAACTGATCTATCCATGTTCGTGAATAGATATAGTAAGTGTTCTGTTACACTGAAATATGTTTGCAATATGTTGTTTGCACGTTTGATGTGTTTAAACTTTTTCTAGTCTTTTACATAATCCCATCGTTTAGAATCGACATTGCAAGTAACTTGCTGCTACTACAGTCTAGATCCTACAAGCTGAATCTTTACATCACATTCATTTCTTACCGTTCGACATGAATCCTTTCGTTTTGCGGGTTAAGCTCTGGCAAATGAAGTACATAAAATAACAGACACGTGTGTTGGTGTCAAATTATTAAAGGCGTAGTCCAGAAAGCTCTACCTACTACCCCATAACACACACCCATCAGGACAAGCATAGCCCACATTAAAAAAACGTACAAATAAAATCGAAGGCATGGGGAAGTCAAGGGAGCTCGACCTACTGACCAAAAACCCCACCCCAACAAACATAGCACATACCAGACAAAAGTAATAGTATAATCCAAGGCAAAGAGCAGTCCAGGAAGTTCTGCCTGATGTCCCACAACCCCCATTCCTTTCACGCACAGACGCACGCACACATACACATCTGTGCTGGGAACATCAAACAGATGCTATGGAAAATATAATAGCAATATCTGGGTGAGATTTTGAACTTATCAAGCCAGTGTTGATGTAAGATTTCTTACCATGACTCTGGCATACAGGTGATGGTATCGTTTCAAGGCAAGGGGGCAGTCCAGGACACACCGCACCTGCTACTCATCCCCCAAATATACGGACAAGCTCTCAAGTCGGGACAGTCTAGGCAGCTCTACCTGCTGTTCCTTGAATGCAAATCGGACAAGCGTGGCACATCAAAGTAAAAGGCAGTCCAGGAAACTCTACCTACTGCCCCACAATACCCCCCGCGCACACACACACACACAAGGAACATCAAACAGGTGCTACGAAAAATATACTATCAATACCTGGATGTGATATTGTAATGGTAAAGGGACAGTTCAGGACACACCCCACCTGCTGTCCCAAATTCCGGACAAGTGGTAATGCCCTCTCCAGGTGAATGAGGGAACAACCAAGGTCTTCATTTTACAACAGATGATCAAATCAACCTATCATGATCCTTTGGCGGTGCATCCAAAACATAGAACCTTAATTATTAAGCGGTGAAAATATTTCACACGGTGGCATACATCCAGCAGATTGGTATAATGTAGAAATATAAAAGTACGCTAAGTACGGTACGCAAATTTCCAACATAACATTTATTCAAAATTCACAACTCAGAACCATTTGATCACATTGCACAGGTAGATTACACAATTATGGCATAGGGAAATCCATAGTAACAACTGGTTACAATTTGAACAAAAAAGATATAGGATTAACAAGGCTTTTGGGGAGACTTGGGAACTTCAACGAAGACAATCAACATCAAGGGATGGAATCAGATGCATGGAACAGTTGGCCTTCATACTCTACATTCAGGGCTGGCTTTGGAGTTTTTGCCTGTAGTCTTTTGTGTGCTCTCTTTCTGGTGGCTGTCGTGTCAGGTCTGGTACCTGGTGGCCTCAGGCCACCGCCATTTGGAGCTTGAGGGGGTTGGGATTTGGTTGTGGCCTGCCTTGGGGTTGGGGAAAGGGTGCGCTGGGTGGTCTGCCCGGGTGGGGTGCCCCTCTCTTTTGGGATGTGCTGGGTTGCTGTGAAGGCGGTGGGGTAGACTGTTTCTTGGGTTGGTGCGGTGGAACGGGGCTGGGGTCTTGGTGAGAGATTTGGTTGATGGGTCAGTCGTCGGAGTGAGGTGGAGGGCGTCAAATGGACCGATCCAGACCGGGGTCAGGAGTTTAAAGGCCCAGACACAGGGTCAAGTGCCATCTTAAAGAGACTGTGGTCCAGTCCAAGATCTTGTATAGTCGCAGAAGTCCACGAACAATATGCGATTATAATCCATTCATCATCTTCATCATGGTACCGTTCGTAGAGCTTGAGACAAAAAAACTGAACAAAATTAAGCACTTTGCGATACATATTTGTAGCATAATAGACTAAACAACATAAATACCTTAACAACGAAAGAAGGCTTTAAATCTTTTATAAAAAGAAATGCATTAAAAGTAAAACAAAGATAAGCGATGATTAACCAACAAAACCGATTTTATCAAAGGTAATGCCATGTGTAGAAATGCCTCATTCTTGAGAAGGTATGTTGGTATAATCTGCCATACGCCAACAACTTGAAAAAAAAAATGAATAAACAGAGAGAAAAATCAATTCATAACTATTTTTTTTCAAAATTGTTTGACTTTAGGGAACATACCTAAACACTAATAATGGGTGAACGAGGAAAGTTCATATCACAGTTTTACTATTTCTATATTTAAAAGATGAGGGGATATTCCTAGCGTTCTTAATCAGCTCTATATCATGTGATGGGTCTGTAGTATATCCACTACAGATTTATAGGTCCAGTTACAACTGTGTGGGTGTTTTGAAAAGTGGCATAACTTGAACAGAAGCTTTTCTCGTGACACTGGTAAAGTGTAGAGCCTGTGCAAGTGTCATAAAACTAAAGTCACATTCCTTCATATGGTTTGTAGGCATATCGACTTTAGAAATATGAAATAGCCCAAACCATTATCATAAACAGAAGTAGAATATAGGGGTGTGATAGTTGTTGTTTAGACAGCTCTGCTGAATTTCACAACTTACTTGCTCTGTATTTTGAAGCTGTAGAATCAATGGTAAGAGCAGGAAGGGACATCATCGCTACTGTCGAAAAAGGAGAAGTTCTTTAAGAAAGGGTTTAGTATTTTTGTTAACAAATCAAATTATGAAACATGAATGTTAAATCAGGGTTGGTTGACATTTTGGTGAAAGACAAAGTAGAAGTGAGAGAGAATGAGAGATAGTTGCCGAGCACCTGATTTTCTGGAAAACGTACTAGTCCAAACACCACAGTATGTTCACTCGCTTGATAACAGAAACCGTCTTTCTTGCGATTTTTCTTTGGTAGTTGGTTTTGAATCCAAGGGATGTCAACCTTCAAGTCAAAGAAGATAGAAAGACACATAAAAACAGATATTTCAAAGAAAGACTCACAGAAAGAGTAAAGTGTCCTAAAAGAAACTTCTCTTGTACGGGTACAAAACATTTTTTTAATATATACACAAGCTCAATGGCCCATGATTTGGTCAAAGCACTATCTATTTAATACATACAAATTTGGATATTGAAGAAACCAATTCACAAGTTATCTATGTCTTGGTCCTAGAAAACTACTTTTAAAAATTTAAATTCATTATTTTTTTTAAAGGCAAGCAAGTGAGATAATATTTGTCATTCTGTTTATCCATCATTTTTATTTCTCGATTTTTTCTAAACACGTTAGAAAAATTTTCACACACGCATACACTGATGCCATATAATGATTGTGTGTTTGTTTCTGTCCCTTAACAAGAAGCTTATCCCATAACAAAAAGTGTGTGTGTGTCTGCCCTCGTACGCTTTGTGTATGTATGGGCACGTATGTTTGTGTTCGTGTGTGCTTTAAAAATCATAACAAAAAGACCCTGTCCCTACACTAAGTGGATAGTATATAATGTGTTTTTATTCCGTTCCTTCAGTGTTGATAGTAGGTATTGCGAGGGGGTATTCCCCTTCTGTGTTGATAGTATATATCGGGGTGTTATTGTCCCGTCCATTCTATATTAGATTGTAGAATGTGTACATTTGTATGAATAGTAGAGTGTTTTGTTGGGTTGTTTTTTTCTCTTCCCTTCTGTCTGTATAGTAGATATCAATGTGTTATTTTCTCTTACATTCTAGGTGGATTGTATAATGTGTGTTTTTGTGCGTTCGCGTACGTTTGTGTGGATAGTAGAGTGTGTGGTTTTTACTGCTCTTGCCTTCTGTGTGGATAGTAGTGTTCTAAAAAATAATAAATCCTCAGGAATAGATATTTGCCAATATAATCAGTGTAACTAGATTAATTTATACAACACAACAGCATCGTTCATGAACGACAACACAGATTCCAAAAAACAATGAAAATGATATATTTTTTTATTTTTATCTACCTTTTACCGTGTTGTAGCAGTGAAATTGAGGATTTTATTTAATGTTTTGCATATACAAGATATATAAGTAATCGTAAAATCCATCTTTATTAGTTTTACCTTAATCTTTTATTACAAAAACCCTAATCGTCTTTATATTTTTATTGTTTTTTTATGTTGTTCTTTGCACTAAAGTTGATCTTAATTCATAGTTAAATATATCTTTAACATATTTTATTTTATTTTTATATTATTGTTTTTATCTTCTTCGTGTCTCTGCATCTTTTTTTAAATTCTAGGCGCTTTAATTGGCAAGATATAAGCATTGTGGTGCTTTCTTTGCAGTTAAACTTTAATACATGCATCCTAGAATGTGTTTCAATGTACATATTTTAGCAAATCAATTCAACCTCCGGCGGGACTCGAACCCGCAATCCCCGGCTTAGGAGACCGGTGCCTTATCCATTGGGCCACGGAGGCAATAAACTAATTGATCTACATTTGTTATAATCATTGGACAATAATACATTATTATTATTATTATTGATGTCCTTTACAAAATGTATTATTCAAGTTTAAATTGTTGCGTTAAATGTTAAAACTGTGATCATATAATACTGTATTGTTGTTGTTTATGTTGTTGTCATTATTATTATTATTATTATTATTATTGCACTTTGCTCAATAATTATATATATATATATATATATATATATATATATATATATATATATATATATATATATATATATATATATACTCGAATATACATTATTGCGTCAACAGTTATAATTGTTTATATTAACACATTATTATTAAAAGCAGCAGCTGATGTAGTATACGTTATTTTTGCTATTGAATTTTGTTCTTCTTTATGCTTTTATTTTGTTATTTTTACTAGTAGTAGTAGTAGTAGTAGTAGTAGTAGTAGTAGTAGTAGTAGTAGTAGTAGTAGTATCATTAGTAGTAGTAGTAGTAGTAGTAGTATTTATGATCGTGTGTAAAATTTTAAAGAAAAAAGAGCTTCTCGAAAAAGAGGAAAGAAATGCCATATAAGGATATATCTATGCAGAGATCGAATTATATTGATATTTAAGGGAATTTAAGCTATATTTGCATTGCTATTCCCATTTCTTTATTAGCTTTATTCATAAAAAAAATAATTAACCGATAAACGTTAGATCCAGCCATTAAATTCGGTATGAATATTTATCCGGAGATGCAGATCACCTGAAATGACAATGTTACGTTTAAAATTATTTTTCTGAATTCTCTTAGTATTGTGCGTCCATTTCCTTAGAGTTTTATTGCAGTGGAGACACGGTGTGACTTTTTCAAATATCATTACGCAATTCCTTATTAAATATTAACAATGGCTGATTTCCCGATAAGTAGAAATGGCAAAGGATTAGGCAGCACAGATCGGGCTGTGGTGGCGGCAGTATCAAATTATGACTTTATTTACTTTCTAAATATAAAAAAGCAAAAAAAAACAAGCTGTACATGCAGTTAAAGTTTGTTATTATTCGTAAGTGTAGCAGTCTTTAATGGACCTCGTTTATATGCTTTGTTTATGTTTTTTGTTTGCAATGTTATTCGAGGGTTTTCGGAAAGGGGGACAGATCTGACAATGTTAAGCGGCGGCATATATACTAATCCATCACTGGGTCTGCAGTCTGTTTAAGTTTGTCGCAAACCAGGGCATGAACGTATAGGTATCACGGTGCCATTTGTTTTTCCATAGACCCCAACGCTAATGTTTCGTGAAATATATAGACTTTCTATCCTAACTCAGCAATGCCATAAAGAACAATATTAGATTGTCAATTTGACATGGACAGAACCAGATGCTCCATTACATTTAAGAGTGCCAACTCTGATGGAACCAGACAGGGGTCACACCAGACACATTTTCAGTCATGAGCACCACATTTTTTTTAAAACAAATCACTAAAAAATACAAAATGTAGTCTAGATATGAATCAACATAATGTCACATGTTGCCAAGAGGATCAACTTTTGTTTTAGCCTAACAGAAAGTGCAGGCATTATATAATGCACTAATCAAAGCTAGTTTTGTTGTTTGTTTGTGAATATAATGTTCCCTACACTTTAAGCTCCGCCCACCTCGGGTTTCTATAATTGGTACCGTTACGGGGCACGGGCCAGTTGTTATGTACAAATTTAATGCCGCAATCAGCGACCTATGATAAAAAAAAAATTTAAAAAATTGAATAAACAAGTGAGTCACATATTTCTGGATACCTATATTAAAACAAAGCATAAAAATAGTATACCCCTCACCAGAGAAGTCAATGGCAGTTCATAACAGAAGTTTATGCACCCCAACACCAAATTTATACCTGCAATTTTCATGTCCGAAGGTCATTTTTTGACACCATGTGATGCTCAAATTGCAAACACAAGTCCTTTTCCAATATGATAGTTCTGCAAAACACTGTGCTAAACAGGCTTATGCAGTTGAAATTAGTTGTCATCCAAGCCGTTTCTTAAATATTCTACTTGCACCAAACTCATGTATTTACTGCTATGCGAAGCTAGGTCATAACCTTAAGTTAATAAATTTGCCAGGTGCCCATTTACGAAACTGAACTCTGCCACCTTATACCTATGACAGGACTAACAAATGGAAGGAAAAGGAAATCACGGGATGCACGCTAAAACACATTATTTGAACCGCTGTGGATATGGTTTCAAATATGACGCGAAAGTCAGTCTAGCTTGTGTCTGAAAATTTATTTTTTTAACTTGTATAGAATTCCCGTAGATGCCACATGATCTACGCGAGATGATATAGATCTATTGACTAACTCCAGGTAATTTGAGTTATCTCAACTTTTCCGGATAGACCCTCGCTAATTAATCAGAGCTCAACTTTTAGTATAATTTTCAGAACGGATTCATCTCCCTTGGATTGCAGATCCTGAATGTTCACTTTGGCAAGAAGAAGAAGAAGAAGAAGAAGAAGAAGAAGAAGAAGAAGAAGAAGAAGAAGAAGAAGAAGAAGAAGAAGAAGAAGAAGAAGAAACCACAATAGAAATATTCATTGTTGCATCAACTGTTGTAATTGTATACATGGCATATCCTTTTTTACTTGTACTTGTTGTTGTTAATGATAATAATAATAATAATAATAATAATAATAATAATAATAATAATAATAATAATAATAATAACAATAATAATAATAATAATAATAATAATAATAGTAGTAGTAGTAGTAGTAGTAGTAGTAGTAGTAATAGTAGTAGTAGTAGTAGTAGTAGTAGTAGTAGTAGTAGTAGTAGTAGTAGTAGTAGTAGTAGTATAGTAAAACTTTTATCAGCATTAGCATAAAAACAATAATAAAACAGTGTCGGCAATATTATAATAGGGATAATTTTTATATACATGGGAGTAGTATATGGGCGTGATCTGTTGACAATGGGACTTTATGTTAAATTTAGAGGGTTTTACCGTAGTCTCAAGATTTATAGCCTCACGTAGACATCTATGTTAAATTTGGTAGTTTTCACTATAGTCTCAAAATTTATAGCCTCACATAGACATCTATGTTAAATTTAGTAGTTTGCACTATTGCCTCACGATTTATCGGTTCACGTAGACTTCTATGATACAAGAGATGATTTGTACTTACTTTGTACCCTACGGACACAGGCAATTGAACATGGGGAAATATTGGACATGTCTAGGGACAAAAAAAATATTGGGCATGTTTAGCTACAAGAGTTATGGAACATGTAGTGTCTAAATTTAGCTACAAATTTTGGTAAATTTCTGTATGTATTTATAGCTACAACCTGTGGAAAACCCAAGTCTATATTTATAGCCTCAAACTTACAAGCTTCAGTGACGTCACTAAATTGACTCACCTTTGATAATTGATACTGTGTGACGTCACTCAAATGGCTGACCTGAATACGCGATACTGTAGGGCAGAGGGTATAATGTCATGTGCTTCAGTTGCGGTCTGTCACTTTACGAATATAAACAGAAAGATTCCGCTTACCTGGAACATGCTCGATGGTCTCCAGATTGTCACTACCTACCTTTAGTGACACTTCGTTTAAGAAACCAGCTGCTTGGCTAGGAAACAAACGTTGGACAATCCCTAGCCAAGTATTTAAACTCCGTCTAAAAGATAATCTTCAAACATTACCAAATGAATTGCAAGAGAATATCTACAAGGGAATTGTGCTGGGACTTGCCAGAGCAAATTTCAATGGGTGACTGTATAACTTTTTAAGTCGAGAAATTCACAAAGAGCAAATTGACAAAATTCAACAAAGAAGTCTGATTTATCTTGATAAAGGGTATATTCTTCCTAATCTTCCGCTTTAGACCATTTACACTAAAAGATTTTAATGACATTCTTGACACTCTAATCCCAAACGCTTATTTACTCGAGGATATAAAACCCACCACCCCCGATTATTTGCGATTTCATACCCATCCGTTTCACCATTGGTGCCAAGACGGAGAGCATGTCGTGTTCAATTCCCCTTCGTCGACGTAATCACAACCACAATCACCAACAAATAAGTCTATAAAAACCACGGTCATTTGGATCTGTCTCATACAGCGTCAACATGACTTCCCTTCAGGCTCATCTTCCTGTCAAATTAATTCGTGCCTGGCAAGGTATCATCCCTGGGAAAAAAAATCCACAAATGCGTGTTCCTATCTTAAAAGCTATACTCAAGACGTCTTACGATGTTTTATGGTGACAGCACGTCACTAACTGCAAGGCATCATTCAGCTTTGACATCAAACCAAAGTTTTGTGAGAGAAACAAAGTCGCCTTGACGCTGAAAGCCGATTCTCATATTCACACTCAAACCAAATTTTCAAACCTTAAGGAAGCGGTTCTCTACCAGGTGTCGTCATTCATTCCCTCTTAAAATGGGATCCTAATGCTCCCAAAGTCGTTCCCAAGTGGAACGCCACGTCCAAACGTGCCCAGAAGAAAAATAAAAGAACATTGGTCTCAAGATCAGGTCACAGCATCAGAAAAAGAAAAAACAAAAGTCCACAGAAAACAACTTCTATCCGCAAGAGAGCGTCTCCTAAAACTTCTACAACGTTGACACCTTATTTCTCCTTAGCGGCAGTGATCGCTGAGTACAAAGTTCCTTCCACAAAAATCAAAGCCCAAGCGAGAATGAACGTATTACAGAGTTTACTGGATTTCTTTATGCAATAACTGTCCCTATTTAGTCCGTTGAGAACTCCTCCATGACGTGTGTTGACTGTCATCAAGTTCATACGACGTTATGACAATCATAGGCGTCGCATTCCAGTATAAAATAAATGCCTGAGGAAAACAATAGGTTTAGTGTTTCTGTGCTGCTACGCCCAAAGATATCCCTTCCAAGAAGTTCACACCATTACCATCATGTTCCTTCTTTGGTCCAAAAAGGAAAAGGAAAACGAGAAAGACAATCATGGCATACTAAAAAGTTCTTACCCAAACGTCGACGTCACCACCCAGAAAAGACACACTCGTCCATAAAAAGAGGATCCACCAAAGAGGATGATTCTTTGATGAATCTGAAAAACACATCGTCACCTTTATGACCAAAAATTGATAGTCAACGGAAAGGGATAAAAGACCGTATGACAAGTCATCGACGTTAGTTTAACTTTTGCTGTGTGCCACGTAACCAACGAACCAACCGAAAAAGATGTCACTCTAAGAAAGACATTCCTCTTCTACCCATAGGAAAGAAAATGGAAAGGGCTGCCACCTCGTTTCGCCAAACATTTGGACATGTCTGTACTATCCAAAGCTCTACCAAGACGGAAAAAACCTCATTCAAGACGTCATCGATCCCGTGTGCGAATATTATTTGAATGTCTTGAAAGCCACAATAACTTTGCCTAAACACCAGAAAGAATGCTTATCCAAACATCCACACAATTTTAGCCAAACGGTTCAAAGGAAAATACTCATTGGTCAAAACAAAAATATGTTGGTGCAATGCGGAGGAATTTTTCACTTCTTGCCCATGTTGCTTACAGGAGTAATGGGAACAATAGGAGGACCCATGCTCAAAGGACTATTGGCAACGATGGTAAACATCCTGAGAAGATGAAGATAAAAAGGTCCAAGAAGAAATCACATTAATTACAATACATGATCTTTTAATTGATATAAACGTTTAGGTATAACTATTGATGGTATTCTCTCTCTCTCTCTCTCTCTCTCTCTCTCTCTCTCTCTCTCTCTCTCTCTCTCTCTCTCTCTCTCTCTCTCTCTCTCTCTCTCTCTCTCTCTCTCTCTCTCTCTCTCTCTCTCTCTCTCTCTCTCTCTCTCTCTCAGCAGCAGTTTAGCAGTTTAAAGTCTGTGGCCTACCTACGTACACCCTGGGTCACCCTTTGATTTAAAAAGATTGCAGGAAACTCGGCCACTGAAGATGTCGTCAAATAATATCACGTTGTTCTCCGTTCGTATTATCAGACGAAAAATTAAATCAATTTTTGCATATGCCAACTCCACAGAATTTGTTAAAGTGCCTTCTTATAACTGGAGAAAATTGAATCATTTGGACAAGAATTTAAATCTGCTTATCGGGATTATCAACTCATAGTCTTCCAAATAATTTATAAGTTCAAAATGTCGATTCCCAGTCTTAGAAAGTATCCTTGAGGACAATGTATTTCTTGTTGGGAATCTGGGAAGGATGGAAATGAAAAGCAGTCTTAGTCTGTGCATCACTGTTGGTGAAAAATAGATCAGCGGTGCTCTACGTGTACAAAAAAACAACCTAATTATGATCATATGTGCCATGATGCCAGCCATTTGTCAATATCTGTAACTCTCGACTGTTTTGTGGAGGAGAACGATCTTCGTTCCTGGTTTTTGTAGATAGAAACCAAGTACCTACATTCAGCGGTGTTAATCGATCATGGTTTAGTTGTAATATTAAATATTATGGATTGTCCAAGATTTGGCTGAACTTTCATAGCGACTTAAGTCTTGTTGTCTGGTCACTGTCATGTATCAATCACTTTCACATTACATCAACAGCTCATAAATATTAATGCATATACCATCTTATTAGCATTAAATCATTCAAAACTATATATCTATGCTCTGGAAATATTATATCTGTTTTAGAAAGACAATAAAACCACATAAAATGATAGTTGACCTTAGTTTTAGCTTATACGGTCCCGCGTATTATTTGACCTTTTAAAAGATCAATTTTGCACGACAACTCATATTCCAGGAAAGCATATAAGAAAATTTTACAGTTCTTATCTGCTCTTTGAATATCGCAATAGTTAGTTATTGTTGCATACGTTTAGTGGCACGGTGTGGTGGAAAATTAACTGCATACGTTTAGTGGCACGGTGTGGTGGCAAACGAGCTGCATACTTTTAGTGGCATGGTATGTTGGAAAATGAACTGCATAATTTTAGTGGCATGGTGTGGTGAAAAATGAACTGCATACTGTTAGTGGCATGGTGTGGTGGAAAATGAACTGCATACTTTTAGCGGCACGGTGTGGTGGAAAATGAACTGCATACTTTTAGTGGCATGGTGTGCTGGAAAATGAAATGCATACTTTTAGTGGCACGGTGTGGTGGAAAACGAACTGTATACTTTTAGTGGCATGGTGTGGTGGAAAATGAACTGCATACTTTTAGTGGCATGGTGTGGTGGAAAATGAAATGCATACTGTTAGTGGCACGGTGTGGTGGAAAACGAACTGCATACTTTTAGTGGCATGGTGTGGTGGAAAATGAACTGCATACTTTTAGTGGCATGGTGTGGTGGAAAATGAACTGCATACTTTTAGCAGCACAGTGTGGTGGAAAATGAACTACATACTTTTAGTGGCATGGTGTGGTGGAAAATGAACTGCATTCTTTTAAAGGCATGGTGTGGTGGAAAACGAAATGCATACTTTTAGTGGCATGGTGTAGTGGAAAAAGAAATGCATACTTTTAGTAGCACGGTGTGGTGGAAAATGAACTGCATACTTTTAGTGGCATGGTGTGTTGGAAAATGAACTGCATACTTTTAGTGGTATGGTGTGGTGGAAAATGAAATGCATACGTTTAGTGGCATGGTGTGGTGGAAAATGAAATGCATACGTTTAGTGGCATGGTGTGGTGGAAAATGAACTGCATACTTTTAGTAGCACGCTGTGATGGAAAATGAACTGCATACTTTTAGTGGCACGGTGTGGTGGAAACAAAATGCATACTAATGGGCATATTGTGTCGAAGTAATTGGACCAAACACCAAGTTCGTATGACAAGCAAATCAACGTTTCGGAGTCTATAGCTCTGAGTGTTACAAAGATTGTTTCAAGTATATATCTTTTAAGAAAATTATCAAAACTGAATAAGTTGTATATATCAGCAAACAAACCACCACCGACGGCATTGAACTCGCAATCCCGGGCTTAGGAGGCTCGAGGCTTATCCATTAGGTAACAAAACCGCTGAAGTTACTCGATTGTGATTTTGTTATTTATATTATGACTTGACGTAGAATCATTGTTGTATCAACTGTTTATCTTATACAATAAAATAAACAAATATGCGCACGAAGCATAAAGTTTTATTGTTAGTAGTTGTACTAATAGTAGTAGTAGTAGTAGCAGTAGTAGTAGTAGTATCATCTAAATAATTGTCATACTGCTAATAACATAATTATTCATCTACAGTCTGGTTACAAACTGAAACATTCAGCAGTTTTACGATATATAGACAAGTAATAATACAATATGGGGTGCTAATGACGAAGACAAAGAAATACGAGTACTCTTTCAGGACATACTAGTAGGCAAAGCATTTGACAGTCATGGATTTTTGATTAATCCGTAAAAAGAAAATATTGAAATCGACAATAGTTTATTTAATTGCTTTCAGAATTATTTCACTAAGAAAAAAACGTCAAGGTTTTCACTGGGAACGAGAGCAATCCCGGTATGATGTTCCGCTATGAATTACACTGGCCACTTTTTTTTCATTTATCAAGCTAATAATGACACTAATATCCAGTCCAGTATAATAGTATTTGCTGCTAATAGTTCATTATTAATTATTGTTAGGGAACCATTCTGTCATGCTGTAATCCTAAATGAAGCCTTTCATGCAATTCAAGTAGGAACAGATCAAAGGCTTGGTAATTTAAGTCGCAACAAAGAAAGTTCAAGGCGTATGTCAAGACAATATCATTATTTATAATAACATGTTCATTTAATGAACAGCACATTCCTAATCATTAAATTTACATAAACATTTAGGTTTAACTATTAATGACACTCTGCTCGCTCGCTCGCATCCTCCCTCCCTCTCACTCTCGCCCTCAATGTTAGGTTGATTTTTCTCAGCGACAATAATTTTGTCGAGTTAGGTCTTGTTTCGGTGAAGTGAATGTGACTCCACTTCAGACTCAGCCTTAGAGTCATTCAAACAGCTACTTGAGCCTAGATAACCGGCCTCTGTAATCTTTTCTGGATTGTTAATACACTCCTTCGGAATTGTCGTATCCATGCACATTTGTATCTTTTTGCCGTTGTATAAATTCAGTAGGTCGTGTCGCCTTTTTTAAATGTAATTAGGTAACGCCTTAACGATCATATAAACGGTTATCAAGTCAGCAATTTCAAATCTATAGTTCTCTTGGTTACTGTTATCTGAGAAACTCTCTGTAGTTATCAGTATAGCGGGAAACATGTCTTCAGTAATTGCAGGTTGTTAGCATTGGGTTTCTCCGCTGTAAATTAAATCAAGTTCTCAAATATCTGAATACTCCACTGAATTTGTCATCCTTTCTTCTTATAACTGGGTAAACTGGAATCATTTAGCCAAGAACTGAAATCTGATTATCAGGAGTGTTCTATATCAACTCCTTAAATCTTCCAAATAATTTACAAAGTTTAAAAAAAAATTAAAACATCGGCAACTCGACGAAGGGTATCATTGGTGAAACTGTATCACTAGTTGGAAATCTGGGAATGATGGCAATGACATATATTCTTAGTTTGTGAATCGCTATTGGTGCAAAATAAGTCATCGGTGCTACAGGTCTGCAACTAAACAATATTATAATTAGATACGTCATGTGCGTAATGCCATCCATTTATAAATATCGACAACTCTCGAAACTCGAGAATGTTTTGTAGCGGCGACCAATCTTCGTTGCTGCTTTCTGCAATAAGCAACCAAGTACCTGCATTCAGCAATGGAAATCGATCAAGGTTTAGTTGTAATATTGATAGTTCTGGATTGTCCAGACAAATGATAAATTTTGTCAGAACGTTCATGGCGATCAAACTGTTGTAGCTTGGTCGATGACATGTAGCAGATAATCTCAACATATCAACAGGTCTTAAATATTAATACATGTACCATCTAATCAGCTATAAATTCTTCAATGATATGTTTCGTAAATATGAAACTTTTTGAAACTTGTTAGAAATACAATAATCTGCATAAATAAGTAGTTCCCTGTATTTCCATTTAATCCAAAATGCACATACCCACAACGCCCACCCACTCCCTTCTTTTCGCGTAACATCGAAACTTTTACAATATCAGTTTTGAACAACAAAAATTGTAGGAAATTATAAAACAAACTTTTCCAGTTCTAATCGTCCTTATGATAGTTTCAACAGTCAATCATTGATGTATATTGTTAGTGACATGGTTTGATCAAATGAAGATACAGAATGAAATGAATACATACACAGGTCATATTTAGCATCAAGTTCATATAACAAGTATCAACATTTCAGACTTTTATATTCTGAATATGTTGCATGGATTCTTTGAAGTAAATATCTTTAACTGATAAAATTATAAAAGTCAGTTTTTCAGCAAAACTGTTAATCATCTCCGACGGGACTCGAACCCGCAATCCCCGGCTTAGGAGGCCGGTGCCTTATCTTCAACTGATAAAATTATAAAAGTCAGTTTTTCAGCAAAACTGTTAATCATCTCCGACGGGACTCGAACCCGCAATCCCCGGCTTAGGAGGCAGGTGCCTTATCCATTAGGCTACGGAGGCGTTTTAAACTTTTGTGATGTGATTTAGTTATTTATGTTATAATTTGACAAAGAAATGGTGTTGTGTCAAATGTTTATTTACACAAGAAAATAAAAAATATGCGTACGTACTATAAAGTTATTATTATTATTATTATTATTATTATTATTATTATTATTATTATTATTATTATTATTATTATTAATTTTATTACCCTTTTTTAGCAAAAGCATATAGCATGTATATAATTGTCCTACTACTAATAGCGTAATTAATCATTTACAGTCTGGTTACAAACAATTCTTTCGCTTATTGTTATAGACTTCCTTAAAGAAGTAAACCTATATCATAAGTAATAACTTCTATTTTATCATCTTAAACATTTTTGTGTGCATTATTTATACGGTCGCTAGATTTTAATTACCTTTCATATGTTTTCGTTGTCATATATTATTTGCAATCCCCGTTGATCGGGAAACTATTTCTTTATCACAGTTACCATTCTTATCGTTTTACCTTTAGCTATTTGGTTTTGTATTGCTGGCTGATACAGACCCTTTTTACCATTTGTATATAATAAAGAATATAACCTTTCGTATGGCGCTAAATGGCCACTTTGTGCTGGTTCGCCGTAAAAATTCAACCAACCAACCAGCAAACAGGCCGATAAATCACCCCATCGGATTAGGGGATGTTTCTGAAAATTCATTACAGGCTGCACAAATCTGTAATAAGTCTTGTCTGTACACATAAGTATGAATTTTATATACTTGTCGGTATTTCTCGCTACTGTGGAGCTACCATCAGCTGAAGGGTTACATTTTGGCGATATGTACTTTATATTTCCAGAGAAAAACGGGTATTGTCAATCCATAAGGAATAGCACAACATTCTGTCCCGAGGTCATTTTAAATTTCGGGCTAAATGGCATCAGTACACAATTAATAAAATCCGGTTCAGTACACACGAATGTTGTCCCAGTCTATTTTTAGATCACTTTTTTCTGTCTGAGTTTGGTGGTGATACTAGAGTTAGATTTTGGCATTCTTGGTAAGGATTTAAAGGCAATTGTTTATTCTTTAAAATGTGAGAATATGGTATGGTTGTCTGTCTGTATTTTGGCGACAGTGCACATTGAGTAATAAGGTCATGGTGATGATCCGGAAGAGAAATCTGTGTTCCGTTGCCTAGTGTATTGTTTACAATTCAGCCTCTCAAAAAAATGCAGGTCAACCCTTGACAAGAACTTCACCGTAAAGTCATCTTTGAAGGTATTTTAGATTATCATATGATTTGTATTGATTGTCACACAGTGGAAAGTTCAGTACTGATAAACAAATGTAGAGAGAATATAGTCAAATTAATTGTGTTCTATGGCAAAATACTGCTGTTACCAACTACCGGTAAGTGTCTAAAATGTATGCAGGTACGTTCCGGAAAGATTTGCATGCAGAAATATTCCACATTTTAATGAACAGATCAAATCAGACCTACAGACGGCTGTAGCTTGGAACAAGAGTGCGTCCTGCCTGATATTCCACAAGGAGTTATACTTCGGCCACTTTTATTCTTCATTTATCAAACTTATACTGTCACTAATATCCAGTCCAGTATAATATTACTTGTTAATTATACTTCGTGATTAATTCTTGTCGGGGATCCTGTCTGGTATGCAGGAGTCCTGTATGAAGACCTTCATACAAGTCACGTATGGACAAATCAATCGCTTGTCAATTTTAATCCCAACAAGGCAAATTTAGTGGTCAAGAAATTTTCATTATTTATATTAACCTCCTATTTAAAGAACATCATATTACTAATCATTTGAATTTATATAAACATGTGATCAATATTCATAATGTTAATCCGATTTAGACTTGTCCAAATCATGATACATGCAAATCATTACCAACATTCTTGCCCCTCTTTGATGTGTGTGTGTGTGTGTGATTTGGATTTTTAACTTGGCTTTAACTATTATTTCCGTCATATCTGTACGATGTCTGCAGTGTAGCAGTTTATAGAGATGCCTAGCACTGATGCATCATGTCGCAGACACGTAGCATGATGTCCCACTCAGTCACATCATCCTGACATCAGGACCAGGTCTAACACTGGCCGAATAGTTCTGACACTAGCCTCTTAATTGTGAGCGCCTAGCAAAGCAGCTATTAAGTACCAATTTTGTAAGTCTTTGGTATGACTCTGCCAGGGATCGAACCAACGACTTCCATCATTGGATTCGGACGCTCTAACCACGATGTCACCGGAGCGGTCACCCTTCTTTGAAATGCTGTTCAAGAAATTATATTACTCGGAATGCACATATGCACACAATGGTATCAGGCCTTCAAAGTCTGTTAATCAGCTTCTCTCTCTCTCTCTCTCTCTCTCTCTCTCTCTCTCTCTCTCTCTCTCTCTCTCTCTCTCTCTCTCTCTCTCTCTCTCTCTCTCTCTCCACTTTTAAAGACATAGTCACTATTTCGTTGAAAAGTATTAATATACGACGATGTTTTGCCTACAATTTAGAAAACGGCTTCAACTATAATACCTAGGTGAAACATTTGCTAAGATTAAACATAATCAATTATTAATAAGCCGTTCTTCGTTTATTTAAAGTTCGTCACCTAGCACCCTACAAACATTTTCAATCTTTGATAAATGATACTTGAAAAAATCTGTTCAGCTTTTGCTGGAGTATATAAAATCAGAGCAAATCTTATACCTGGGTAGTCGCGTTGAAGCCGTTATAAATACATACGATTCAGGAATTTATAGCCGGTAAGGACGGATTCCTCTGGGCTAGTTAGATTGGTTTTATTGGTTTTATCTATACGTTGTGTATTTTCGTTGGGTCAGTGCTTTTCATCAATATTCCATTCAATTTTGTTGTTGTTGTTGTTGTTGGACTTAACGCCATTTTTCAGCACACGATTCATGGCGGCCATTATTATTGGTGGAGGAAGAAACCGGGAAATCAACGGAAAGAACCAGCGACCCACGAGAAGCTACTGGCAAGCTTTCTCACATATCCACATTCGCCGAATCCTAGACTCGAACACACACAGACAGAGGTGAGATGGCAGTGATCCGTAACGGACAGCGCTTTAGACCACTCGGCCACTCGGGGCCCCTCATTCAATTTTGTAATTTGCTTCTATCCATAACCTTACACCCATCTTCTCTGACAAAAGCACCCACAAAGTAATATAACAAAATGTTCATCTCAATTTTCGTTTTGACGTCATTGATAAAATTACATATATAGCTCAAAATTATCGTTATTACAATTTTGTACGATTCTTTCTTTGTCACTGTATTCACGCAAGTCAGTGTAACACAATTTTGATTTTGTCATTAACAGGGAGATAACTCTACATGAGCAGAACGTGTTCTTCATCTTCATATTTGATTCAGCAAGAAAAAAACATTATATAAGCAAGTATTATTGCCCAATCCGTCGTGTATGATTCAGTGTGTTATTAGCAATGAGATAACCCTATATAAGCAATTATTGTTACCCAATCCGTCGTGTATGATTCAGTGTGTTATTAGCAAGGAGATAACCCCATATAAGCAATTATTATTGCCCAATCCGTCTTGTATAATTCAGTATGTTATTACCAAAGAGATAATCCTATAAAACCAATTATTGTTGCCCAATTCTTCTTGTATGACTCAGTATGTTGTTAGCAGGGAAATAACCCTATATACTTAATTATTGTTGCCCAATCCGTTAAGTATGATTCAAAATGTTGTTAGCAGGAATATCACTCTACATTAACAGTAATTGCCACCCATCACACATTTATTTTCACTATATATTCTATACATCTGCTTTTCATGGTGTACAAATTCAAATTAGTCATACAGTAATCTTTTGATTGCCTTCGTGTATAATTTGCCTCTTCAATTCTTTATAAGTGGTAGTGATGGGACGGAATGGGTTGATAAGTGATTGAGATGCGTATGATATTAAACATAGGTACCAGAAACAAACGTGTGGCATTGAGAAAATTATTGTTTGATAAAGTGTATTAATATCAGGAAATTTTAAAATTTAAAATAGCTACTCATATCTCTTATTTGCTAATACGTCTTTGGTGATCTCACATAATTGTAACGATATGCACGTAAGTAATGCAAAATTGTTTATATTTTGGTGCAATATTAAAAAATATGGCTGCTGATAACAATACTGTTTTTAACCAATTAAAACAATTAATTAAAAAATCTTTGCGGGATCTGGATAGCCTCATGTACAATCAGTGTATAATTATGCCTGATTTTAGATTCAGATCAGCGTTTAATGAGCTACAATCTAATCCTATTATTGAAATTTGTGCACACTTTCACCTTCATATTGTTAAACTGGAACCTTTCATGTATTCATGTGTGTGATGGGGGGAAACAAGAAAACCCTTCTTTTATTCGGCGTCGTTAGCTAGGGAATGATCTCCCGCGATGTTATTGCCCAGTGTGGACGGATAGATGGAACGTTACAGATAGCGAAGAAAAGTATTGAAATAAATAAAAAAAACACGAGTCCAATTTCAATAAATAAAAATATAAAATTTTAATCAATTAACATATAATGAAAGAAAAATCAATTCCCATACAACCGATTTACTATGTTAGATATATTCAATTAAAACATAGCCAAAATTCAATTTCCAGTTCGACTGATTGTCAGTGACAGAATTTAATTGCAGTATACTACTTTCATCATTTTTATGAGTGTTGAATTTGAGTACAATTTCCAATGCTTTTACAGCATCACAAGTCAACTGTTTTCACGCGACATGTTTCCCACGTGTAAACAAGTGCTTGGTCCTCTTCCGACCCTCTTTTTTCTGACATCCCGTAGATGTAGATTTTCCTTTAATATTGTCGGATTTCTTCCGCATTCCTCCTTCTCCTTTTCTCGTTCGGAGTTCGAAATACGAAGCTGTCCCCTTAAATAAATAGTATGTCTCACGCTAGACAAATGCCACTACACATCTACATATAAATATAAACTCGTGCTTTCTACGGAAAATGTGGTCGTATATGCCAGCATACATTGGCCAGTCGTCATTTAATCTGTCGTCAGAATACATTGCTCTTTTTGACTATGACTGCCAGTGGCCAAAAATGCAAAGTTAATATTTTTTACTTGAAATTTTGTACGGAATAAAATCTGGTAAATGGAGTAAATATTTTTTCGTTATATGCCTGATTTAGATTCACGTTTTTTTTTCTATTATAACTTTTGTATTATACAACACACGTGACTCAATATTAGACGGCCTGGGCTGACCAAACGACATAATTCAAACATGACCAACTCTTTCCCGAGTTCAGCTCCTTAAATCTTCCAAATAATTTACAAAGTTAGAAAAAAATTTAAAACATCGGCAACTTGACGAAGGGTATCATTGGTGACATTGTATCACTAGTTGGAAATCTGGGAAGGATGGCAATGACATATTCTTAGTTTGTGAATCGCTATTGGTGCAAAATAAGTCTTCGCTGCTACAGGTTTGCAACTAAACTATATTATAATTAGATACGCCATGTGCGTAATGCCATCCATTTATAAATATCGACAACTCTCGAAACTCGAGAATGTTTTGTAGCGGCGACCAATCTTCGTTGCTGCTTCCTGCAATAAGTAACCAAGTGCCTGCATTCAGCAATGGAAATCGATCAAGGTTTAGTTGTAATATTGATAGTTCTGGATTGTCCTGACAAATGATAAATTTTGTCAGAACGTTCATGGCGATCAATCTGTTGTAGCTTGGTCGATGACATGTAGCAGACACTCTCAACATATCAACAGGTCTTAAATATTAATACATGTACCATCTAATCAGCAATAAATTCTTCAATGATATGTTTCGTAAATATGAAACTATTTGAAACTTGTTAGAAATACAATAATCTGCATAAATAAGTAGTTCCCTGTATTTCCATTTTATCCACAATGCACATACCCACAACGCCCACCCACTTCCTTTTTTTCGCGTAACATCGAAACTTTTACAACATCAGTTTTGAACAACGAAAATTGCAGGAAATTATAAAATAACCTTTTCCAGTTCTAATCTTTCATATGATAGTTGCAACAGTCAATCATTGATGTATATTGTTAGTGACATGGTTTGATCAAATGAAGATACAGAATGAAATGAATACATACACTGGTCATATTGTGTGAAAGTAATTGGAATAAGCAACAAGTATCAACATTTCAGACTTTTACATTCTGAATATGTTGCATGGATTCTTGGAAGTAAATATCTTTAACTGAGAAATTTATAAAAATCTGATTTTCAAAAAAATATAAAAACACCTCCGACGGGACTCGAACCCGCAATCCCCGGCTTAGGAGGCCGGTGCCTTATCCATTAGGCCACGGAGGCGCTACGAAGTTTGTTTTGTGATTTTGTTATTTGTGTTATGATTTGACATAGAAATGGTGTTGTGTTAAATGTTTTTTTTACACAAGAAAATAAATAAACGTGCACACGTACTATAAATTTATTACTATTATTATATTTATTATTATTATTATTATTTTTATTATTATTATTATCATTATTATTAATTTCATTACTTTTATTAGCATTAGCATATAGCATGTATATAATTGTCCTACTACGAATAGCGTAATTAATCATTTAAAGTCTGGTTACAAATAAGCGATTAATCAACCCCTTCGATTAGAAGTTTTTTGAAAATTCATTATAGGCTGCAAAAATCTGCAATAAGTCTTGTCTGTACACCTAAGTATGTATTTTATATACTTGTCGGTATTTCTCGCTACTGAAGGGTTGCTTTTGGCGATAGGTACATTATATTTCCAGAGAAAA
The DNA here is from genome assembly GCA_016746295.1 of Potamilus streckersoni. Taxonomy (NCBI): domain Eukaryota; kingdom Metazoa; phylum Mollusca; class Bivalvia; order Unionida; family Unionidae; genus Potamilus; species Potamilus streckersoni. The sequence goes on along the minus strand of JAEAOA010001908.1, from coordinate 2,629,340 downwards.
TCGGGTATTGTAAATCCATAAGGAATAGCACATCATTCTGTCCCGAGGTCATTTTAGATTTCGCGCTAAATACAGCTGTTACCAACTACCGGTAAGTGTCTAAAATCTCTGCAGGTGCGTTCCGGAAAGATTTGCATGCAGAAATATTCCATATTTTAATGAACAGGTGAAATCAGACCTACAGACGGCTGTAGCTTGGAACAAGAGTGCATCCGGTCTGATATTCCACAAGGAGTTATACTTCGGCCACTTATATTCTTCATTTATCAAACTTATACTGTCATTGATATACAGTCCAGTATAATATTACTTGTTAATTATACTTCGTGATTAATTCTTGTCGGGGATCTGGTCTGGTATGCAGGAGTCCTGTATGAAGACCTTCATACAAGTCAAGTATGGACAAATCAATCGCTTGTCAATTTTAATCGCAACAAGGTAAGTTCAGTGGTCAAGAAATTCTCAGTATTTATACTTACCTCCTAATTAATGAACATCATATTACTAATCATTTGAATTTACATAAACATGTGATCAATGTTCATAATGTTAATCCGATTTAGACTTGTCCAAATCATGACACGTGCAAATCTTTTACTTCCGGAGCTATGTAATGCACCACCATCCTTGCCCCTCTTTGGTGTGTGTGTGTGTGTGTGTGTGTGTGTGTGTGTGTGTGTGTGTGTGTGTGTGTGATATTTAGATTCTTAACATAGCTTTAACAATTTTTTTTCGTCATATCTCTACGATGTCTGCAGTGTGGCAGTTTATAGTGAAGTCTAGCACTGATTCATCATGTCGCAGACAAGTAGCATGATGTCCCACCCAGTCACATTATCCTGACATCAGGACCAGGTCTAACACTGGCCTCTTAATTGTTAGCGCCTAGCGAAGCAGCTGTGAGTACCATTTTTGTAAGTCTTTGGTATGACTCTGCCATGGATCGAACCCACGACATCCATCATTGGATGCAGACACTCTCACCACTATGCCAGCGGATGGGTCACCCTTCTTTGGAATACTGTTCAAGAACTTATATTATTCGGAATGCACATATGCACACAATGGTATTAGGCCTTCAAAGTATGTTAATCAGCTTCTCTCTCTCTCTCTCTCTCTCTCTCTCTCTCTCTCTCTCTCTCTCTCTCTCTCTCTCTCTCTCTCTCTCCACTTTTAAAGACATAGTCACTATTTCGTTGAAAAGGATTAATATACGACGATGTTTTGCCTACAATTTAGAAAACGGCTTCAACTATCATACCTAGGTGAAACATTTGCTAAGATTAAACATAATCAATTATTAATAAGCCGTTCTTCGTTTATTTAAAGTTCGTCACCTAGCACCCTACAAACATTTTCAATCTTTGATAAATGATACTTGAAAAAATCTGTTCAGCTTTTGCTGGAGTATATACAATCAGAGCAAATCTTATACCTGGGTAGTCGGGTTGAAGCCGTTATAAATACATACGATTCAGGAATTTATAGCCGGTAAGGACGGATTCCTCTGGGCTAGTTAGATTGGTTTTATTGGTTTTATCTATACGTTGTGTATTTTCGTTGGGTCAGTGCTTTTCATCAATATTCCATTCAATTTTGTTGTTGTTGTTGTTGTTGTTGTTGGACTTAACGCCATTTTTCAGCACACGATTCATGGCGGCCATTATTATTGGTGGAGGAAGAAACCGGGAAATCAACGGAAAGAACCAGCGACCCACGAGAAGCTACTGGCAAGCTTTCTCACATATCCACATTCGCCGAATCCTAGACTCGAACACACACAGACAGAGGTGAGATGGCAGTGATCCGTAACGGACAGCGCTTTAGACCACTCGGCCACTCGGGGCCCCTCATTCAATTTTGTAATTTGCTTCTATCTATAACCTTACACCCATCTTCTCTGACAAAAGCACCCACAAAGTAATATAACAAAATGTTCATCTCAATTTTCGTTTTGACGTCATTGATAAAATTACATATATAGCTCAAAATTATCGTTATTACAATTTTGTACGATTCTTTCTTTGTCACTGTATTCACGCAAGTCAGTGTAACACAATTTTGATTTTGTCATTAACAGGGAGATAACTCTACATGAGCAGAACGTGTTCTTCATCTTCATATTTGATTCAGCAAGAAAAAAACATTATATAAGCAAGTATTATTGCCCAATCCGTCGTGTATGATTCAGTGTGTTATTAGCAATGAGATAACCCTATATAAGCAATTATTGTTACCCAATCCGTCGTGTATGATTCAGTGTGTTATTAGCAAGGAGATAACCCCATATAAGCAATTATTATTGCCCAATCCGTCTTGTATAATTCAGTATGTTATTACCAAAGAGATAATCCTATAAAACCAATTATTGTTGCCCAATTCTTCTTGTATGACTCAGTATGTTGTTAGCAGGGAAATAACCCTATATACTTAATTATTGTTGCCCAATCCGTTAAGTATGATTCAAAATGTTGTTAGCAGGAATATCACTCTACATTAACAGTAATTGCCACCCATCACACATTTATTTTCACTATATATTCTATACATCTGCTTTTCATGGTGTACAAATTCAAATTAGTCATACAGTAATCTTTTGATTGCCTTCGTGTATAATTTGCCTCTTCAATTCTTTATAAGTGGTAGTGATGGGACGGAATGGGTTGATAAGTGATTGAGATGCGTATGATATTAAACATAGGTACCAGAAACAAACGTGTGGCATTGAGAAAATTATTGTTTGATAAAGTGTATTAATATCAGGAAATTTTAAAATTTAAAATAGCTACTCATATCTCTTATTTGCTAATACGTCTTTGGTGATCTCACATAATTGTAACGATATGCACGTAAGTAATGCAAAATTGTTTATATTTTGGTGCAATATTAAAAAATATGGCTGCTGATAACAATACTGTTTTTAACCAATTAAAACAATTAATTAAAAAATCTTTGCGGGATCTGGATAGCCTCATGTACAATCAGTGTATAATTATGCCTGATTTTAGATTCAGATCATCGTTTAATGAGCTACAATCTAATCCTATTATTGAAATTTGTGCACACTTTCACCTTCATATTGTTAAACTGGAACCTTTCATGTATTCATGTGTGTGATGGGGGGAAACAAGAAAACCCTTCTTTTATTCGGCGTCGTTAGCTAGGGAATGATCTCCCGCGATGTTATTGCCCAGTGTGGACGGATAGATGGAACGTTACAGATAGCGAAGAAAAGTATTGAAATAAATAAAAAAAACACGAGTCCAATTTCAATAAATAAAAATATAAAATTTTAATCAATTAACATATAATGAAAGAAAAATCAATTCCCATACAACCGATTTACTATGTTAGATATATTCAATTAAAACATAGCCAAAATTCAATTTCCAGTTCGACTGATTGTCAGTGACAGAATTTAATTGCAGTATACTACTTTCATCATTTTTATGAGTGTTGAATTTGAGCACAATTTCCAATGCTTTTACAGCATCACAAGTCAACTGTTTTCACGCGACATGTTTCCCACGTGTAAACAAGTGCTTGGTCCTCTTCCGACCCTCTTTTTTCTGACATCCCGTAGATGTAGATTTTCCTTTAATATTGTCGGATTTCTTCCGCATTCCTCCTTCTCCTTTTCTCGTTCGGAGTTCGAAATACGAAGCTGTCCCATTAAATAAATAGTATGTCTCACGCTAGACAAATGCCACTACACATCTACATATAAATATAAACTCGTGCTTTCTACGGAAAATGTGGTCGTATATGCCAGCATACATTGGCCAGTCGTCATTTAATCTGTCGTCAGAATACATTGCTCTTTTTGACTATGACTGCCAGTGGCCAAAAATGCAAAGTTAATATTTTTTACTTGAAATTTTGTACGGAATAAAATCTGGTAAATGGAGTAAATATTTTTCGTTATATGCCTGATTTAGATTCACGTTTTTTTTTTTCTATTATAACTTTTGTATTATACAACACACGTGACTCAATATTAGACGGCCTGGGCTGACCAAACGACATAATTCAAACATGACCAACTCTTTCCCGAGTTCAGCTCCTTAAATCTTCCAAATAATTTACAAAGTTAGAAAAAAATTTAAAACATCGGCAACTTGACGAAGGGTATCATTGGTGACATTGTATCACTAGTTGGAAATCTGGGAAGGATGGCAATGACATATTCTTAGTTTGTGAATCGCTATTGGTGCAAAATAAGTCTTCGCTGCTACAGGTTTGCAACTAAACTATATTATAATTAGATACGCCATGTGCGTAATGCCATCCATTTATAAATATCGACAACTCTCGAAACTCGAGAATGTTTTGTAGCGGCGACCAATCTTCGTTGCTGCTTCCTGCAATAAGTAACCAAGTGCCTGCATTCAGCAATGGAAATCGATCAAGGTTTAGTTGTAATATTGATAGTTCTGGATTGTCCTGACAAATGATAAATTTTGTCAGAACGTTCATGGCGATCAATCTGTTGTAGCTTGGTCGATGACATGTAGCAGACACTCTCAACATATCAACAGGTCTTAAATATTAATACATGTACCATCTAATCAGCAATAAATTCTTCAATGATATGTTTCGTAAATATGAAACTATTTGAAACTTGTTAGAAATACAATAATCTGCATAAATAAGTAGTTCCCTGTATTTCCATTTTATCCAAAATGCACATACCCACAACGCCCACCCACTTCCTTTTTTTTCGCGTAACATCGAAACTTTTACAACATCAGTTTTGAACAACGAAAATTGCAGGAAATTATAAAATAACCTTTTCCAGTTCTAATCTTTCATATGATAGTTGCAACAGTCAATCATTGATGTATATTGTTAGTGACATGGTTTGATCAAATGAAGATACAGAATGAAATGAATACATACACTGGTCATATTGTGTGAAAGTAATTGGAATAAGCAACAAGTATCAACATTTCAGACTTTTACATTCTGAATATGTTGCATGGATTCTTGGAAGTAAATATCTTTAACTGAGAAATTTATAAAAATCTGATTTTCAAAAAAATATAAAAACACCTCCGACGGGACTCGAACCCGCAATCCCCGGCTTAGGAGGCCGGTGCCTTATCCATTAGGCCACGGAGGCGCTACGAAGTTTGTTTTGTGATTTTGTTATTTGTGTTATGATTTGACATAGAAATGGTGTTGTGTTAAATGTTTTTTTTACACAAGAAAATAAATAAACGTGCACACGTACTATAAATTTATTACTATTATTATATTTATTATTATTATTATTATTTTTATTATTATTATTATCATTATTATTAATTTCATTACTTTTATTAGCATTAGCATATAGCATGTATATAATTGTCCTACTACGAATAGCGTAATTAATCATTTAAAGTCTGGTTACAAATAAGCGATTAATCAACCCCTTCGATTAGAAGTTTTTTGAAAATTCATTATAGGCTGCAAAAATCTGCAATAAGTCTTGTCTGTACACCTAAGTATGTATTTTATATACTTGTCGGTATTTCTCGCTACTGAAGGGTTGCTTTTGGCGATAGGTACATTATATTTCCAGAGAAAATCGGGTATTGTAAATCCATAAGGAATAGCACATCATTCTGTCCCGAGGTCATTTTAGATTTCGCGCTAAATACAGCTGTTACCAACTACCGGTAAGTGTCTAAAATCTCTGCAGGTGCGTTCCGGAAAGATTTGCATGCAGAAATATTCCATATTTTAATGAACAGGTGAAATCAGACCTACAGACGGCTGTAGCTTGGAACAAGAGTGCATCCGGTCTGATATTCCACAAGGAGTTATACTTCGGCCACTTATATTCTTCATTTATCAAACTTATACTGTCATTGATATACAGTCCAGTATAATATTACTTGTTAATTATACTTCGTGATTAATTCTTGTCGGGGATCTGGTCTGGTATGCAGGAGTCCTGTATGAAGACCTTCATACAAGTCAAGTATGGACAAATCAATCGCTTGTCAATTTTAATCGCAACAAGGTAAGTTCAGTGGTCAAGAAATTCTCAGTATTTATACTTACCTCCTAATTAATGAACATCATATTACTAATCATTTGAATTTACATAAACATGTGATCAATGTTCATAATGTTAATCCGATTTAGACTTGTCCAAATCATGACACGTGCAAATCTTTTACTTCCGGAGCTATGTAATGCACCACCATCCTTGCCCCTCTTTTGTGTGTGTGTGTGTGTGTGTGTGTGTGTGTGTGTGTGTGTGTGTATGTGTGTGTGTGTGTGATATTTAGATTCTTAACATAGCTTTAACAATTTTTTTTCGTCATATCTCTAGGATGTCTGCAGTGTGGCAGTTTATAGTGAAGTCTAGCACTGATTCATCATGTCGCAGACAAGTAGCATGATGTCCCACCCAGTCACATTATCCTGACATCAGGACCAGGTCTAACACTGGCCTCTTAATTGTTAGCGCCTAGCGAAGCAGCTGTGAGTACCATTTTTGTAAGTCTTTGGTATGACTCTGCCATGGATCGAACCCACGACATCCATCATTGGATGCAGACACTCTAACCACTATGCCAGCGGATGGGTCACCCTTCTTTGGAATACTGTTCAAGAACTTATATTATTCGGAATGCACATATGCACACAATGGTATTAGGCCTTCAAAGTATGTTAATCAGCTTCTCTCTCTCTCTCTCTCTCTCTCTCTCTCTCTCTCTCTCTCTCTCTCTCTCTCTCTCTCTCTCTCTCTCTCTCCACTTTTAAAGACATAGTCACTATTTCGTTGAAAAGGATTAATATACGACGATGTTTTGCCTACAATTTAGAAAACGGCTTCAACTATCATACCTAGGTGAAACATTTGCTAAGATTAAACATAATCAATTATTAATAAGCCGTTCTTCGTTTATTTAAAGTTCGTCACCTAGCACCCTACAAACATTTTCAATCTTTGATAAATGATACTTGAAAAAATCTGTTCAGCTTTTGCTGGAGTATATACAATCAGAGCAAATCTTATACCTGGGTAGTCGGGTTGAAGCCGTTATAAATACATACGATTCAGGAATTTATAGCCGGTAAGGATGGATTCCTCTGGGCTAGTTAGATTGGTTTTATTGGTTTTATCTATACGTTGTGTATTTTCGTTGGGTCAGTGCTTTTCATCAATATTCCATTCAATTTTGTTGTTGTTGTTGTTGTTGTTGTTGGACTTAACGCCATTTTTCAGCACACGATTCATGGCGGCCATTATTATTGGTGGAGGAAGAAACCGGGAAATCAACGGAAAGAACCAGCGACCCACGAGAAGCTACTGGCAAGCTTTCTCACATATCCACATTCGCCGAATCCTAGACTCGAACACACACAGACAGAGGTGAGATGGCAGTGATCCGTAACGGACAGCGCTTTAGACCACTCGGCCACTCGGGGCCCCTCATTCAATTTTGTAATTTGCTTCTATCTATAACCTTACACCCATCTTCTCTGACAAAAGCACCCACAAAGTAATATAACAAAATGTTCATCTCAATTTTCGTTTTGACGTCATTGATAAAATTACATATATAGCTCAAAATTATCGTTAATACAATTTTGTACGATTCTTTCTTTGTCACTGTATTCACGCAAGTCAGTGTAACACAATTTTGATTTTGTCATTAACAGGGAGATAACTCTACATGAGCAGTACGTGTTCTTCATCTTCATATTTGATTCAGCAAGAAAAAAACATTATATAAGCAAGTATTATTGCCCAATCCGTCGTGTATGATTCAGTGTGTTATTAGCAATGAGATAACCCTATATAAGCAATTATTGTTACCCAATCCGTCGTGTATGATTCAGTGTGTTATTAGCAAGGAGATAACCCCATATAAGCAATTATTATTTCCCAATCCGTCTTGTATAATTCAGTATGTTATTACCAAAGAGATAATCCTATAAAACCAATTATTGTTGCCCAATTCTTCTTGTATGACTCAGTATGTTGTTAGCAGGGAAATAACCCTATATACTTAATTATTGTTGCCCAATCCGTTAAGTATGATTCAAAATGTTGTTAGCAGGAATATCACTCTACATTAACAGTAATTGCCACCCATCACACATTTATTTTCACTATATATTCTATACATCTGCTTTTCATGGTGTACAAATTCAAATTAGTCATACAGTAATCTTTTGATTGCCTTCGTGTATAATTTGCCTCTTCAATTCTTTATAAGTGGTAGTGATGGGACGGAATGGGTTGATAAGTGATTGAGATGCGTATGATATTAAACATAGGTACCAGAAACAAACGTGTGGCATTGAGAAAATTATTGTTTGATAAAGTGTATTAATATCAGGAAATTTTAAAATTTAAAATAGCTACTCATATCTCTTATTTGCTAATACGTCTTTGGTGATCTCACATAATTGTAACGATATGCACGTAAGTAATGCAAAATTGTTTATATTTTGGTGCAATATTAAAAAATATGGCTGCTGATAACAATACTGTTTTTAACCAATTAAAACAATTAATTAAAAAAAATCTTTGCGGGATCTGGATAGCCTCATGTACAATCAGTGTATAATTATGCCTGATTTTAGATTCAGATCAGCGTTTAATGAGCTACAATCTAATCCTATTATTGAAATTTGTGCACACTTTCACCTTCATATTGTTAAACTGGAACCTTTCATGTATTCATGTGTGTGATGGGGGGGACAGGAAAACCCTTCTTTTATTCGGCGTCGTTAGCTAGGGAATGATCTCCCGCGATGTTATTGCCCAGTGTGGACGGATAGATGGAACGTTACAGATAGCTAAGAAAAGTATTGAAATAAATAAAAAAAACACGAGTCCAATTTCAATAAATAAAAATATAAAATTTTAATCAATTAACATATAATGAAAGAAAAATCAATTCCCATACAACCGATTTACTATGTTAGATATATTCAATTAAAACATAGCCAAAATTCAATTTCCAGTTCGACTGATTGTCAGTGACAGAATTTAATTGCATTATACTACTTTCATCATTTTTATGAGTGTTGAATTTGAGCACAATTTCCTATGCTTTTACAGCATCATAAGTCAACTTTTTTCACGCGACATGTTTCCCACGTGTAAACAAGTGCTTGGTCCTCTTCCGACCCTCTTTTTTCTGACATCCCGTAGATGTAGATTTTCCTTTAATATTGTCGGATTTCTTCCGCATTCCTCCTTCTCCTTTTCTCGTTCGGAGTTCGAAATACGAAGCTGTCCCCTTAAATAAATAGTATGTCTCACGCTAGACAAATGCCACTACACATCTACATATAAATATAAACTCGTGCTTTCTACGGAAAATGTGGTCGTATATGCCAGCATACATTGGCCAGTCGTCATTTAATCTGTCGTCAGATTACATTGCTCTTTTTGACTATGACTGCCAGTGGCCAAAAATGCAAAGTTAATATTTTTTACTTGAAATTTTGTACGGAATAAAATCTGGTAAATGGAGTAAATATTTTTCGTTATATGCCTGATTTAGATTCACGTTTTTTTTTCTATTATAACTTTTGTATTATACAACACACGTGACTCAATATTAGACGGCCTGGGCTGACCAAACGACATAATTCAAACATGACCAACTCTTTCCCGAGTTCAGCTCCTAAATCTTCCAAATAATTTACAAAGTTAGAAAAAAATTTAAAACATCGGCAACTCGACGAAGGGTATCATTGGTGACATTGTATCACTAGTTGGAAATCTGGGAAGGATGGCAATGACATATTCTTAGTTTGTGAATCGCTATTGGTGCAAAATAAGTCTTCGCTGCTACAGGTTTGCAACTAAACTATATTATAATTAGATACGTCATGTGCGTAATGCCATCCATTTATAAATATCGACAACTCTCGAAACTCGAGAATGTTTTGTAGCGGCGACCAATCTTCGTTGCTGCTTTCTGCAATAAGTAACCAAGTGCCTGCATTCAGCAATGGAAATCGATCAAGGTTTAGTTGTAATATTGATAGTTCTGGATTGTCCAGACAAATGATAAATTTTGTCAGAACGTTCATGGCGATCAATCTGTTGTAGCTTGGTCGATGACATGTAGCAGACACTCTCAACATATCAACAGGTCTTAAATATTAATACATGTACCATCTAATCAGCAATAAATTCTTCAATGATATGTTTCGTAAATATGAAACTTTTTGAAACTTGTTAGAAATACAATAATGTGCATAAATAAGTAGTTCCCTGTATTTCCATTTTATCCAAAATGCACATACCCACAACGCCCACCCACTTCCTTTTTTTCGCGTAACATCGAAACTTTTACAACATCAGTTTTGAACAACGAAAATTGCAGGAAATTATAAAATAACCTTTTCCAGTTCTAATCTTTCATATGATAGTTGCAACAGTCAATCATTGATGTATATTGTTAGTGACATGGTTTGATCAAATGAAGATACAGAATGAAATGAATACATACACTGGTCATATTGTGTGAAAGTAATTGGAATAAGCAACAAGTATCAACATTTCAGACTTTTACATTCTGAATATGTTGCATGGATTCTTGGAAGTAAATATCTTTAACTGAGAAATTTATAAAAATCTGATTTTCAATAAAATATAAAAACACCTCCGACGGGACTCGAACCCGCAATCCCCGGCTTAGGAGGCCGGTGCCTTATCCATTAGGCCACGGAGGCGCTACGAAGTTTGTTTTGTGATTTTGTTATTTGTGTTATGATTTGACATAGAAATGGTGTTGTGTTAAATGTTTTTTTTTTTTTTACACAAGAAAATAAATAAACGTGCACACGTACTATAAATTTAATACTATTATTATATTTATTATTATTATTATTTTTATTATTATTATTATTATTAATTTCATTACTTTTATTAGCATTAGCATATAGCATGTATATAATTGTCCTACTACGAATAGCGTAATTAATCATTTAAAGTCTGGTTACAAATAAGCGATTAATCAACCCCTTCGATTAGAAGTTTTTTGAAAATTCATTATAGGCTGCAAAAATCTGCAATAAGTCTTGTCTGTACACCTAAGTATGTATTTTATATACTTGTCGGTATTTCTCGCTACTGAAGGGTTGCTTTTGGCGATATGTACATTTTATTTCCAGAGAAAATCGGGTATTGTAAATCCATAAGGAATAGCACATCATTCTGTCCCGAGGTCATTTTAGATTTCGCGCTAAATACAGCTGTTACCAACTACCGGTAAGTGTCTATAATCTCTGCAGGTGCGTTCCGGAAAGATTTGCATGCAGAAATATTCCATATTTTAATGAACAGGTGAAATCAGACCTACAGACGGCTGTAGCTTGGAACAAGAGTGCATCCGGTCTGATATTCCACAAGGAGTTATACTTCGGCCACTTATATTCTTCATTTATCAAACTTATACTGTCATTGATATACAGTCCAGTATAATATTACTTGTTAATTATACTTCGTGATTAATTCTTGTCGGGGATCTGGTCTGGTATGCAGGAGTCCTGTATGAAGACCTTCATACAAGTCAAGTATGGACAAATCAATCGCTTGTCAATTTTAATCGCAACAAGGTAAGTTCAGTGATATTACTAATCATTTGAATTTACATAAACATGTGATCAATATTCATAATGTTAATCCGATTTAGACTTGTCCAAATCATGACACGTGCAAATCTTTTACTTCCGGAGCTATGTAATGCACCACCATCCTGGCCCCTCTTTGGTGTGTGTGTGTGTGTGTGTGTGTGTGTGTGTGTGTGTGTGTGTGTGTGTGTGTGTGTGTGTGTGTGTGTGTGATATTTAGATTTTTAACATAGCTTTAACAATTTTTTTCGTCATATCTCTACGATGTCTGCAGTGTGGCAGTTTATAGTGAAGTCTAGCACTGATTCATCATGTCGCAGACAAGTAGCATGATGTCCCACCCAGTCACATTATCCTGACATCAGGACCAGGTCTAACACTGGCCTCTTAATTGTTAGCGCCTAGCGAAGCAGCTGTGAGTACTATTTTTGTAAGTCTTTGGTATGACTCTGCCATGGATCGAACCCACGACATCCATCATTGGATGCAGACACTCTAACCACTATGCCAGCGGATGGGTCACCCTTCTTTGGAATACTGTTCAAGAACTTATATTATTCGGAATGCACATATGCACACAATGGTATTAGGCCTTCAAAGTATGTTAATCAGCTTCTCTCTCTCTCTCTCTCTCTCTCTCTCTCTCTCTCTCTCTCTCTCTCTCTCTCTCTCTCTCTCTCTCTCTCTCTCTCTCTCTCTCTCTCTCCACTTTTATAGACATAGTCAGGATTATTATACGACGATGTTTTATATACAATTTAGAAAACGGCTTCAACTATAATGCCTAGGTGAAACATTTGCTTAGATTTTACATAATCGATTATTAATAAGCCGTTCTTCGTTTATTTAAAGTTCGTCTCATAGCAAACTACGAACGTTTTCAATCTTTGGTAAATGATACTGGAAGAAATCGGTTCAGCTTATGCTTGAGTATTTACAATCAGAGCAAATATTTTACCTAGGTAGTCGGGATAAAGCCGTTATAAATACATACGATTCAGGAATTTATAGCCGGTAAGGATGGATTCCTCTCTGAGCTATTTAGATTATCTATGCGTTGTGATATTATCGTGATGCCCGTGCTTTTCATCCAGATACCATTCAATTATGTAATTTGCTTCTAGCCATAAGCTTACACCCATCTTCTCTGACAAAAGCACTAACAATGTAATATAACAAAATGTGCTTCTCATTTTCTCTTTGACGTCATTGATAAAATTACATATCAAGCTCAAAATTATCGTTATTACAATTTTGTACGATTCTTTCTTTGTCATTGTATTCACGCCAGACAGTGTAACACAATTTTGTTTTTAATCCTTTAACAGGGAGATAACTCTACATAAGCAGTACGTGTTCTTCATCTTCATATTTGATTCAGCAAGAAAATAACATTATATAAGCAAGTATTATTACCCAATCCGTCATGTATGATTCAGTGTGTTATTAGCAAGGAGATAAACTAATATAAGCAATTATTGTTACCCAATCCGTCGTGTATGATTCAGTGTGTTATTAGCAAGGAGATAACCTAATATAAGCAATTATTGTTGCCGAATCCGTCGTTTATGATTCAGTGTGTTATTAGCAAGGAGATAACCTAATATAAGCAATTATTGTTGCCCAATCCTTCGTGTATGATTTAGTGTGTTATTAGCAATGAGATAACCCTATATAAGCAATTATTGTTGCCCAATTCATCGTGTATGATTCAGTGTGTTATTAGCAAGGAGATAACCTAATATAAGCAATTATTGTTGCCCAATCCGTCGTGTATGATTCAGTGTGTTATTTGCAAGGAGATTATCCTATAAAAGAAATTATTGTTGCCCACTCCGTCGTGTAGGATTCAGTATTTTGTTAGCACGGAAATAACCCTATATACTTAATTATTGTTACCTAATCTGCTGTGTATGATTCAGTAGGTTTTAGCAGGGAAATAACTCTACATTAGTAGTCATTGCTGCCAAGTACACAGTTATTTTCACTATATATTCTATACATCTGCTTTTCATGGTGTACAAATTCAAATGGCCACAGAACACAATTAATTTTACTATAAAGTCTCTACATTTGTTTCTCACTATTGAACTTTCTACTGTATGAAAATCAATACAAATCATATGTTAATTTAAAATTTCTTCAAAAGATGAATTTACGGTGAAGTCCTTGTCAAGGGTTGACCTGCATCTTTTTGAGAGGCTGAATTGTAAACAAAACACCATGCAACGTAACACAGATTTCACGTCCGGATCATCACCATGCCCTTATTACTCAATGTGCACTCTCGCCGAAATAAAACACAGACAACCACAGTATAAGCTCACATTCTAAAGAATATACAATTGTTTTTAAATCCTTACCAAGAATGCCAAAATCTAACTCTTGTATCACCACCAAACGAAGATAGGAAACATTGAACTTAAAAAATAGACTGGGACTACATTCGTGATTAATGACCCGGATTTTATTAACTGTGTACTGATGTCAAATGAATCACACAGTAATCTATTGATTACATTCCTGTATAATTTGCCTCTTCAATTCTTTATAAGTTGTTCTAAAAATTATATTTATATTTAGAAAGAGCATTTTACTAAGTCGCTGGTATGTAGCTACAGATAAATGAATAAAAAAATCCAGAAATCTAACCCTATTCGGGCAAATGATGTTGTATAACTCAGCTAATAAGTAAAATATACAAAACACTATATATATATATATATATATATATATATATATATATATATATATATATATATATATATATATATATATAGTCTTTCTGTAAAAACAAATAAAGTAAACTGTTCCGTTTCTTAAATTTTTTTTGGGGGGGAGGCTGCATTTCAGTGGGAACAACTTAAAAAGAACGGGATGAGACAAGAGGAGCAAGCGCCATAGTAGTAGTGGTGGTTATAGTAGTAATTGTAATAGAGGTATTGGTGGTAATAGTAGTAGTTATTGTTGTAATAGCAGTTGTAGTTGTATCAATTAATGGACAAAATATACAGATATTTATAAAAATCAATTTCACTCAAGCTAACGAATATTCAAAGAAAAGAGCACGTGTAAAATTTGAATTGTATCAGATTGTAGTTTACAAGCATTCATAGTAGAAACGTGTTGATACATATTAAAAGACGTATGGCAATGTTCGTCCTGAGTGGACGGAATCAGGTTATAAATGACTAGTGTTGATGGTACTGAATGGAGTAAATAGTGATTGGTGATAATGGGATGGAATGGGATGATCAGTGATTGGTAGTGATGGGACGGAATGGGATGATCAGTGATTGGTATTGATGGGACGGAATGGGATGATCAGTGATTGGTGGGGATGGGAAAGAATGGGATGATCAGTGATTGGTGGTGATGGGACGGAATGGGATGATCAGTGATTGGTGGAGATGGGACGGAATGGGATGATCAGTGATTGGTGGTGATGGGACGGAATGGGATGATCAGTGATTGGTGGAGATGGGACGGAATGGGATGATCAGTGATTGGTGGTGATGGGACGGAATGGGATGATCAGTGATTGGTGGAGATGGGAAAGAATGGGATGATCAGTGATTGGTGGTGATGGGACGGAATGGGATGATCAGTGATTGGTGGTGATGGGACGGAATGGGATGATCAGTGATTGGTGAAAATGGGACGGAATGGGATGATCAGTGATTGGTGGTGATGGGACAGAATGGGATGATCAGTGATTGGTGGTGATATGACGGAATGGGATGATCAGTGATTGGTGGTGATGGGACGGAATGGGATGATCAGTGATTGGTGGGGATGGGACAGAATGGGATTATCAGTGATTGGTGGTGATGGAACGGAATGGGATGATCACTGATTGGTGAAAATGGGACGGAATGGGATGATCAGTGATTGGTGAAAATGGGACGGAATGAGATGATCAGTGATTGGTGGTGATAGGACGGAATGGATTGATAAGTGATTGAGATGCGTATGATATTAAACATAGGGACCAGAATCAAACGTGTGGCATTGAGAAAATTATTGTTTGATAAAGTGTATTCTTATCATGAAATTGTAAAATTTAAAATAGCTACTCATATCTCTTATTTGCTAATTAAGTCTTCGTTGATCTCACATAATTATAACGGTATGCACGTAAGTAATGCAGAATTGTTTATATTTTGGTGTAATATTAAAAACATAGTTGCTGATAACAATACTGTTTTGAACCAATGGATACATTTTTTTAATATTTGCTGGTCATTGATCGCCTCATGTACAAACGGTGTATAATTATGCCTGATTTTAGATTTAGATCATCGTTTAATGAGCTACAATCTAATTCTATTATTGAAATTTGTTAAACTGGGACCTTTCATGTATTCATGTTTGTGATGGGGGATTTAAAACATCAATACCCTTCTTTTAGTCGGCGTCGTTAGCTAGGAAATGATCTCCCGTGGTGTAATTGACCAATGTGGACGGATAGATGGAACGCAACAGAGAGCTGAGAAAAGTATTGAAAGAAATAAAAACAACGAACCTACTTTGAATAAATAAAAATATATAATTTTAATAAATTAACATATAATGAAAGAAAAATCAATTCCCATACAACCGATTTACTAAATTAGGTATATTCAATTAAAACATAGCCAAAATTCAATTTCCAGTTCGGCTGATTGTCAGTGACAGAATAATTTCAGTATACTACTTTCATAATTTTTACGAGTTTTTTATTTGAGCACAATTTCCAATGCTTTGACAGCATCACCTGTCAACTGTCTTCCAGCGACTTGTTTCCCACGTGTAACCACGTGCTTAGTCCTCTTCCGACCCTCGTTATTCTGACATCCCGTAGACGTAGATTTCCCTTTAATGTCATCGGATTTCTTCCGCAGTCCTCCTTCTCCTTCTTCTTCTCTCGCTCGGAGTGCGAAGTACAAAGCTGTTCCCTTAAATAAATATTATGTCTCACGCTAGACAAATACCACTACACATCTACATATAAATATAGACACGTGCTTTCTACGGACAATGTGGCCGTGTATGTCAGCATACATTACAACATGACTTATTTATATTTGGCTATTCAATGCAGTTTAATGCTCAATTACTTATGGTATAATATCCATCATATCTAGCTATTCTAAAGTAACTTGCGTGAGCAATTAAATATTGCAAACTCATATATAAATATACAATTGTCATTAATTTGCAAGCGTAAATATCATCCTACACAGACACAGAGAATAAATTAATATATTCTAAGAAATATGTCACATTCGAATATTAGAGTGAATTCGTGAAATCCCTACATATCGAATATTCAATTACATGCGATTCGACAATTCTCTCAATGAATTGATAATTGTAAAATCAAAGAAATAAATGGCCTAAAACTAACTTAACAATAGAGTCCTACGAAATGAATACGATAAATGCGTGAATCATACCAGATCAATACAATTGCAACCAATTAAACAAACCAAATAAACAGTCCGATTCGTTACTCTGTCTTCTTTTTCTAAGATAACTATCTGGCCTCTTTCTAGTAGTTTTTGAAGAACACCACTCATTAGAGTCACCGGAGTCAATATAACTTCTTCCGTGCAAAATCTGACTGAAGAATATTGCAAGAGATAGTCCCTAAATTCTTTCCCAAAGTCTACGCCCTTAAGTTTCTTGACCAATCAGAAATAACTGCTCATAAAATTTTACCTCCAAATAACGTATCTGTCATACATTTCACTAACCTAAAACATGCTGCAATTAGATTTCTTTGAAGAATCGATTATTTGACGTGTGCCCCTTTTAAACTTGTATAAGTCGATGTATTATTATACGTAGGCCATGCACCATAAAAAAAATTACCCGGTCAGTTTCTATTGAAGCTTAACGTGATTCCTTTTTATGTTTAGAGATAAAATAAAAAATAATCATTGATTTTCCTCATGACCTTTCTGCTTCGATTATGTTAACTTGAAAGCATAATTAATTTAACCTTATGTCTCAACAAGTTTCAAAATTCGAAACATCACAAGGTTTTTTGTGCAATTTTTGTTCCTAATCTCTAAAAATAAACATGTTCGTTCCTCGTACAATTTAAGAATGTAAATTGCTGAGCACTGTTCAAAATATTCCATTCGTTTCATAAATATCACGATATAAGCACAAATGTGCGATTTTATTAATCGAAAGATGAAAAATATTAATTTTACTTGTAAACAACGAGGACCTTGACCAGTCGGCATTGAATCTGTAGGCAGATTATATTGCTCGTTTTAACTATGACTCCTAGTGAAAAAAATGCAAATTCAAAATTTTTTACTTGAAATTTTGTGCGGAATAAAATCTGGTAAATGGAGTAAATATCTTTCGTCATGTGCCTTTTTTAGATTTACGTTTTTGTTTTTATATTATCACTTTTGTAATATACAACACATGTTACACAATATTAGACGGCCTGGGCTTACTCAATGACAGAATTCGAACATATACCCTCTCTTTCACGAGTCCGGCACACTGTTCCCTGGGTCTCGCAGCTCTTTTTCCAAATAGTGCAAACTATTTTGAATATCTCCGTCATTTTGTGTAAATTAACGATGCGGAATATCTCTTTCTCAAATTCCTTCGTGTACAAAAAAGTGATGTGGAATATCTCTTCTCACATTCCTTCGTATACAAAGACTGACGGGGAATACATCTTTCTCACATTCCTACGTATACAAAGAGTGATGGGGAATACATCTTTCTCACATTCCTACGTATACAAAAGAGTGATTGGGAATATATCTTTTTCACTTTCTTTCGTGTGCTGAAGTGTGATAGGGAATGTATCTTTCTCACATTCTTAAGCATTCAAATATGTAATGGAGAAAATCTCTTTTTCACATTCCGACGTGTGCAGATGTGTGATAGAAAATATCTCCGTCCAAACTTACTACGTGTCCATTGGGAATATCTCAGTATCTCATCACGATATGTCCTGCTTTTCATAAAACAATCTTCTGTATCGATTATAGTACACACCAACAAGTAAAACCCACATTGATTTGTATCAATCATCAATCATTCTTTCACATACACCAAGATAAATAATAAGGTCAACACATTTTATTTCATAAATATGTAGTGATCACAGCTAATGTCTTGTAAGCAAGACATTTTGTACTAACTGACCTTGGTACAAATATTGCATTCTTTTTATCAATTCATCTTCAGGGGCTCCGAGTGGCCGAGTGGTCTAAAGCGCTGTCCGTTACGGATCACTGCCATCTCACCTCTGTCTGCGTGTGTTCGAGTCTAAGATTCGGCGAATGTGGATATGTGAGAAAGCTTGCCAGTAGCTTCTCGTGGGTCGGTGGTCCTTTCCGGTGATTTCCTGGTTTCTTCCTCCACCATTAATACTGGCCGCCATGAATAGCCTATCAAGTGCTGAAAAATGGCGTTAAGCCCAACAACAACAACAATTCATCTTCTCATTATTATTTATTAAAGTAAAACTAATCTCTAGATTCAAAGCTCAGTTAAAGAATAAATCATTATTGTTGTCTCCCTTATTTGATCTTATGTTTGCATCTGACTATAGCTATCTGTATATCATTGTTCAGGTTATCCTCTTTACTTCTTGATACGTCCATCTTGTAAATGCTGATCTGTGACTAACGCCCATTTAAAAGTACATTGAATTCTGAGTGTAAACCATTCTCTCTCTCTCTCTCTCTCTCTCTCTCTCTCTCTCTCTCTCTCTCTCTCTCTCTCTCTCTCTCTCTCTCTCTCTCTCTCTCTCTCTCTCTCCGCAATTATCTGGCTGTTTAAAAGTTTGATCAATTTTTAAGATTTACCATTCTGGCATCCACCCTCTCTTTTTATTCAGTAAGCAAAATAATCTTTCAGTCCAATTAAAAATCAGATATTTAACTCTGCTCTCATTGGATGTACTGTAGCAACCGATCTGCAGGTGGGAACGAAGCTGGAAGATTGTATTTCAATCAGACTGCGATGTTATTGGTACTAAGTTTTCAGTGCCTATAGCTTTTCAACGGTGTGCGTCATCTTATTGAGAGACAATATTACCTCATAGTGTTCTTTCTAATCTTTATCAGCTGCCATCAGAACTCTATACACAGCAGATTTGAATTTGAATCAATTACTGCAGATGTAAGATCCTTTAAAATAGTAGTGTGTGTGTGTGTGTGTGTGTGTGTGTGTGTGTGTGTGTGTGTGTGTGTGTGTGTGAGAGAGAGAGAGAGAGAGAGAGAGGTAACTACTATGTAATCTAAGCGTTATTTATCACATGTTTGTATAACGCACTCCACAACAGGTATGAAATTTGCGGACCCTATGCAGTACTAGCGGCCGTGTTATCAATATATGCAATATGCAGACCCTATGCAGTACTAGCGACCGTATATCGATATATGCAATATGCGAACCCTATGCAGTACAAGCGGCCGTGTTATCAATATATGCAATATGCAGACCCTATGCAGTACTAGTGGTTGTGTTATCAATATATGCAATATGCGGACCCTATGCAGTACTAGCGGCTGTGTTATCAATATATGCAATTCTCTCAGTGAGACTTTACGCTGCTGTCCTAATTGATTGAGGTCCAGAAGGAATATCAATACTTTTAATCCCTGCGCACCTGGGTTCCACCTCACGTGGACCTGATTCATCTGTTTAAGTTACGAAACGCACACGGGGGCCCCGAGTGGCCGAGTGGTCTAAAGCGCTGTCCGTTACAGATCACTGCCATCTCACCTCTGTCTGCGTGAGTTCGAGTCTAGGATTCGGCGAATGTGGATATGTGAGAAAGCTTGCCAGTAGCTTCTCGTGGGTCGGTGGTTCTTTCCGGTTATTTTTCGGTTTCTTCCTCCACCAATAATACTGGCCGCCATGAATAGCCTATCGTGTGCTGAAAAATGGCGTTAAGCCCAACAACAACAACAACAACAACGAAACGCACAGGAAAACGAGGGAAAAACATTTCATTTCTAATATCAGTTTTGTTTGTTAAAAAAAACACATTAAAAGAGTATACATATTTGTGTTTGCGTCTGCATGAGTAAACACCTGTTTCGATACATTTCACTTCCTTATTCTCCGATTGCATTATATACATGCATGGCTAAGACATTATATTTTAAGATTTGTAAACATTGTGGAGTAATAGCTTTCAAAACTCGGTACAGGTACTTGTCCGTGCAGATAAAAAGGTGAGAGACAATGTGAACTCGTAGCCAAGCAACGGTGTTTGCACATGTGTACTGTTTTAAGGGTCAGAAAAGAACAGAACCATATTTTCAATTCATGTCTAACGATTGATATATGACGTCCTGTACAAATATAAATTAGTAATTCTGGGTATTTAGCGGATAAAGTAAAGTAATCAAGTGAAGGGTAGAGAGAGATATTCTGATCAGTATATTTTGGATGTATCTGACAAAATGGAATAAAAGGTAATTACATTACTATTCTGAGTTTATATGTGAACATAATTATTTAAATGTCATTTCTGTAAATTTATTTAAGCTATTTTGTAAGTTGACGCCTTTTTATCTGGTAAAACATTAGAAATCAATACACTTCTGTCCATACTGCGTACAGACGAGTCAAAGTCCAACTACAAACACCTTATCACTACCGTCTGTACTCGCGTACAGACGAGTCAAACAAACGAAACCCAATCTGCAGTCACATCATGCCACGGCAAACATGGTTCTTTGTTTCGTTACTAATGATCGTTGCTGACAAATGCATTGACCCAGATCTACTGCGCATGATGCGATCGTAGATAAGAGAAAATGCGGTTTGCAGCTGGATTGAACTTATAACGGAGTGAAAACGGTAAAAAAATTTGTTAATTAATTGACTTAGGATAAAATAATAGTCTAGATAAGGTAAGGAGATAGGGCTGTAATGTAGAAATAACAACAAAGGGGAGATTAATCTTGGTTTGATTTGGCAAGTGTTGGGAGAAAGTTATTTACATTCAAGCTTTAAGAACTATCGTGTTGGGCAGTGCTGTGATTAGGATAATTGTTCTATTCTTAGTCCACACAAAGGGTGTGTTTGTCTGTGTATTTAATTTCATTCAAAGGACGGATATTGCATTGACATTGACGGACGTTATACTCGTTTTTGCTTTCATGATGCGCAACCATGACTTGCTTTTAAAATATAATGAAACTCGTTTTTATGCCGAGCAAGGGTTAAACTGTTTACTGGACGAGTACTGTCAAATTTAAATCAAAATAGCTATTTTGTGATGTATATGATTTGTACGTTTCCTTTAAGAAATTGGCTAATTATAGATAGATAGATAGATAGATAGATAGATAGATAGATAGATAGATAGATAGATAGATAGATAGATAGATAGATAGATAGATAGATAGATAGATAGATAGATAGAATTTAATAAGGTAGAACGTAATTCAAAATTTATTTTGAGCAAATATTTTTCTTTCTTTCATTCTTTTAAATTTATGTACATATGTATCCATTTCTTCATGAATTAGCTGGTTGATTAAGGAAGTGCTTGATTTGCATGTAATGACCAGTTAGATAGGTCTAAGATCTAATCCCATCACAATAACTAGTATGGATTCGATGGCTTCCAAAATTATCTATCTGGAACAAGTTAAAGCAAAACCGATTCATTCCGTTGTATCAATGATCGTATTTTTATTAAATTTTACTTCACAATTGCAATAGGTGCCACAATGTGTTCATGAAACACGAATGTTTCATGATGGTGTCTGAGAAAGAGACCTAAATGCAACAATTTGGAAGAACAGGCGGAGGTACGGACAGACAGACACACAGACACAAGGATAATATTATTTGGCCTTTCAACATTTATGGTCGACGTATAGATATACAATGTTGGCCTAGAGAATAACAGTATAATGTGAAATAAGCTGTATGAAGATAAATGTATGATATTCATGTGCAATTTATGTAAAGAACGACGGGACAATGGTTTAAACTCGTAGAGTTCCAAACTTTTGAATGGTGAGATCATATTTTACTATGATTAGTGTTGAATTATAGACTTAAGCATAAAATGTGTGCTAAGAACATAATAAAATAAAATGGCACAACACGAAACAAAAACAAGTTCTAATAAATATTTCTAAGAACAATAAATACAAATATAATAACTGTTGAAGTCACATAAAATGCAATGCATATATGCTTTGTGATTATGACTGACATTTTAATGATCAGATTTTTTTATTTCCTATTTCAGGATATGTCTGGCTTGAGCATGCGTGGAAAGCCTACTGCATTCTTTAATGGCAGTAGTATAGGCTCGGAAGACGTAGAGGAGACAAATCCGAGCATGAAGCAGTTTTATGTCATTAGGGATAACTTCAAAACTCTTAAGGATGTCGCTAAAGCTATGAAAACCGCTGGTGTGAATGATTGTGGACTTATATTCGGTACGTTTTAGCCCCTAATGAGTAGATCCGTTTTAAAAACAAATGATGAGATTGCTAGTTGTACAGAAATGGTAACACATAGCGCATTTGCAATCGTTTTGTTTGTAGGCTTTGTTTATATTGCTGTTTTGTTTGATGGGTTAATTATTACTTGGGGAGGCTGATTCTTTTCATTTTTAAAGTATGTTAGAAAACTGGTAGTATGCCAAATCTGAAGGAAGCATTGTTTCAATCCGCTGCTATATAAAACATTTAAATAAGTTGTGAGTTGCTCAGATATGACTCCAAACGTAGAAATAAAATGAAAAATGGGCTTTTTAGAATTCACCACATGCATACTCTTATGTGTACGAAATACAAATACAGACCGAGCAGGGGATTTTCTCCTGTTTACGACAGCATGTTTGAAAATTTAGTGTTAAGAAAGGCCACCCCAGCCCTATAGTCTCTTGGTCTGTAATAACATGTATATATTAGAAATAACTGCATATGCCAAGCATAGCCAATGAAACATGCAAATATTGAAAACACATTTAAAAATACTTATAGTACACTTGAATTAGGTAACAAACCAGTATTAACTGGTTAAATCTTAGACACCTCGGACTGGAACAATCAGCTTTGGCAGTTCTTCAAAAGTTGGTTTATTTAATTCTAACAGTCTAATTATATATCATAAATTTTTATATTATAATTTTGTTTAACAGCATACAGTATGAAAAGACGAATTACCTACACAGAACAATGAAGGTGCAAGAGTATCTTAATGAAGCTTGAGATCTGATTGATATGATGGAAACCTTAGGAATTTTAGTCCAATACATAATAGAGAAAAGCTCGTATTTAAGCTGGGGATTTTTGCATGACGATGGAGCTATATTAAACTATTGTTACAAGCCAGGTGTCTTTGCTTGACCGAGCGATGTAAAACTATGGCGCGATTCCCGATAAAATTAATAGTTTTATCCCAAATTTCCAAAGGCTTCTATACAACTTCATTTGTAAATTAGAAATTCAAACGTGTCCTTTCTATACATAAATTTTTACTCTAATCAATGTAAAACAAAAAATTTCCCAACTCGCCAAATATCTATCAACCCACACGTTTGCATAGTTTCCCTTCAACTTTCCGTACCGTCATCAGTTCAAGCCGCACAAACTCTACAATTATCCCTTAACTCAGGGAACTATTGTAACTACACTACCTAATACCAGTCAATACATGGTTCCAAGGTACAATACTCCAGTACACCTACATCACATTTGCCACCATGGCGACATAAACGGTATCTGCAGAGTCCCTTCTTGTTTATTTCATTGTGTAATTTACCAGTTTCCTACCGTATATACTGCCACTGCAGTCACAAAACCAAGGTACACTGCTAGATTTTATCAGGGACTACATTTCTCAGGGACAGTCATGCGGTTTGGGTCTGAATTCACTACTAACTGACCAAGGCATTATGGAAATCTACTAACACTTTCTCTTTGTGACATTAGCTCCTAATAATTGGCAAATTGTTTCGGGCTAAGGAATATTTCCATTGCACCGAATTCCAATAATCAAACAAGTAATCACACAAATCTATGAATTCCTTAAACGTGGTGCGATAACCACTAAAAATGTATTACACTACTATCCGTACCGTTTGTTTTCCCAGAGAAAGACAAAATTAATTTTGGATATTACCCTTTTGCTATGGCAGAACATGTAATTGTATAATTTCTTGTAAGTACTGCATATTGTACCTTTACGATAGGCTTTTAATGTATTTCAGTAACATTTTATGGTGGTTTTATAGTTTCAGTTGCTATCTGATCCATTTTTAATCACACGTTCAGTTTGTTCCTTGTTATGTTTCAAAGCATCCTCAGATTTGTACTTCATCAAATCATTGTTTTAAAGCATCATCTGGGATTTCACTATTGTACTTGCTAAAAATAAACTTTATACGCCATCTCCTGTACCTAGTTTTGTAAGGAAGTTAAAGGTTAAAAAATTATTATTTCGATTCCACTTTTGTCTTCTTTTTTTACTTAGGAATTGAACTAATGTAGTCTTTCTTGTATTGATAGATGTTTTGGTATTTACTGTTAATGATTCATTTGACTTTCAATGTCATCACTTTTTCACAATTTTAGACAGGTGTGGATTTAACGATCCTCCTCCAGCGCTGTAAGATGGTAGATCAATTGCAATATCTTTATTATACCTCCTTCTTCTTATATTAGGAGTTTTTTTATCTTAATTGTTTGACATTCCTTCAAGAACTGAATTTAATCTAGTACTTGATCTCCCTATGTTGCTGGTTGTGCCAGCAAGGTTTGCTACAGGTGAAACTCGTCCAGAATGAAAACGTGTAGTTAGTTCTTGCTTTTTTTTCTTTCGATTGTGAGTGCATTTTGTTTTTGCTTCTCTAAATATTGGTGGAATATTGAGCTCTTTCATGATTTTGTAGTAAATGAATCATTGAACACCTGCTATTGGGCAAGAAATACGTATGTTTCTATTCCTTTTAATTTATGAGAAAACATTGCACACTAAGTAAAATATAATTTCTTGGTGATGTCACCTATATGTGTTATTGGACAGATTGGACAGATATCGGTCCATTACATGTATTGAATGACATAACGGATGTGTTGTATGTGTGTGTGTGTGTCTGTGTGTGCGTGTGTGTGTGTGTATGAGAGAGAGAAGTGATATTAGCTTTGACTCTTGAAAATGTATTCAATTTACATCGCCGTAGATAACGTACATATACGCCATCCAAAACAATTTTCATAGCATACTAAAAACTACTTGCCTCTCTTTTTCGTGTTCCTATTATGATTGTATTATCCAAGTGATGTTATTTCTTAATAGGTGTCTTGATACCAAAATAAACCATCAATATTATATCAAATCTTAAATACACAATGTGTCTGCATTTCTATTCTTCATTTTCATCTGTATGCATAATTTTATACTGTCATCAGCATATTTGTTGCTTATTTCCCATTTGGCACAGATGGTTTTGTTGCCATTTTCTCTTCTATAAATTGTTTGTGTAAATCAGAAAGACATTCCATAGTTGTTACTAATTATTCAGGTGCGCGATGATAGTCCTTAAAATACGCGTGTAAGGTTCTGAAATTTCAAAATCAGCTTCTAAAGTATAGCCGGTATCATTGTCATCCTGGTTGTATGCTAGGTGTCACTCATCAAATTTAATTTAAGCTTTCAGTTTATTACTTACAGGCACATATTTGATCATTGTTTAATTATGGAGGTTCTTTTTACGGAAATAAATTGAAAAGTACTTTATCTTTGACATACCGTACACTCTATAATATGTAAGCTTGCTTTATCGCCATCATATATTATATTAGTAGGTTTAGCTTATATGTTTTGCATCGTGATACCTCTCCACGAATACTATTCCCAGTCATCGTAAAGATGTCTAGTAGTTCTATATCAGAACATGTAATATCAAACAGGGATCTTGAGCTAGTCTTGATACAATAGTAGAGTACTAATCTAAGTTGTAGTTATTGGCATAAATATTCCTATAGTCTTCGAAGATCTTGCACAGCATAAATGTATCCCTTTTTTACAAGCCATCTAAAGGCTCATGGTTGAAGTGTGTAATATTACACACGTACTGATAGTCATGATATGAAGTGTTTTGTTGTTTTTTAAAGCAATACAGAATATTACTATTTTTTTTCTTTTTGAAAGGGAAAACTGTTCATATTTGTCAAATTACTCTTGGGAGTACACATCTATGCATGGGAATCGTAATTAAATGTATTCAGTCCATCGCGTCTTCTCAACGAATGTGCTGTCATCCGGGCTTTTAGCATATTGTTGAACGGGTAGCCCACATATCTGTAAATATCAGCAAATTTACGTTTTCATCTGAGAGTCATTACGTTGTCGTCCTTTTATAAAAGAAAACAAATGCCATCTATGAAGTCCTTAAGAAACAAAATATGTTTAGCATCCGTGTTTGGTATGCTTTAAACTTCTTTGTATTCCTGATGAAAAGATCATATGCGGATAAGTAGTGTGTGACCAATAGGACAAACTTTACGAATCTGTAGATAAAATTGAAATTTGCCTAAGCTGACCTGTAAACTTTCCGTTAACGTAGTCATGATCGTATAGCTTGTTCTGTGCTATTTCTCTTCTTTCACAATGTCACAAATATTTACGAAATAAAACACTTTGGGTCTTTTTTAAATCTGCAAACTAATTCACCAATTTTTTATGATTGTAAGTCCCAGCCATTGTTAGCTTTACCCAAAACAGATTCGACATCAAAAGATAACAAACGGACGGCACTATAAGTTCTTGTTGACGATTGCGATTAAGCTATCACCACACCAATGTTGTTATCGTCAACAGGCATGACATCAACAGTATTGTTATGTTCTTTGTTGCATATACCATAACATTCATTTATATTTTGGGTATTTGGAAATGAGTAAAGAATTTCTTAAGAAAGAATTTTGAATTTGGCTTCAGACCTGAACAGTCGAAAATAATCAACGAATCAATGTGGACTTCTTTCCTTTTTTATAACTCTAATTAGTTTAATATATTTGTTGCCTATTATTCATTGGATGCTAACAGATATGTTGAATACTTTATCCAATGCAGCGATGTGTTTAATTGTCATCGGATGTTAAATAACATCATTTTCTATGCTAGTTTATACTGTATCAGTCTCGCCTATTGGTCGCCCTCAAGTCTATACACCCTGTTCAGTTGAGGAATGTCAGGCTCTTCTCAAGGAGTATGAAGCATCTGGAGACTTAGGCACAGCAGATCACCTGATGGAATCCCTGGACACTGCCAGGGGAAATTGCTGAGAGGAAACTAATGGATCACTCAACTTCACGCGCTCCAGCTGGAAATGCAGTAGCTTGATTCGAAGACCTTGCACCACTCAGCAACCAACAGCTCAGTTCAAGCTCACCCTGTTGTCAAAGCAAATGCTATATCTAGACACCTACTACAAGTTGCAAAAGCACCCCTAGAAAAACAGCACGGATGTCTAGTACAAGATGAGTAGCAACAATATTGCCGTCGAAAGTCAGGTGAATTAGACCAAAATACTGCGGAGTCACTCACAACAAGAGAATTAGAAACGGTGCTATGAAGCATCAAATCAGACAAAGCTGCGAGGCGCCGTAGCGGACAAAAGCTGCTCCAATAAGAAAAATGCAGTTGAAATTTCGATGTCGTAGGTCGTGAAATCCAAATTGCATGTATTCAGTTCCATTTTCTAGATTGAGATTTTAGATTATATATGTTCAATTATATAGTGATGGTTTAAAGTTCTATTTCCAATAAAAAAACGCTTTACAGTGTATATTTGGAATTACACAGCGGTGATTGAAATTTCAATATCATATGTTGAGAATCCTGAATTCACACGTTGTATGCGACTGTTTACGATGAAAGTTCCATTTCATATTGCAAGTATTTAGATTCCTATGTTGAAATTCATAGCAGCGAGAAGCAGTTCCTTGTTTAAAAATAATGCGGTCTGTTCACAAGAGCGACCTCTAGCGAAGAAAATCATAGTAATTCTCGACCTGGGAATGGTAACTTTCAGACTGTAAATGCATTAAATGTAATGGCGCCTCATTTTGAATACACGAATGATAAGTCTTAATACTCAATATTAGTTTGAATTGTTCAAGTGAACATTGTGTAATGTTACTTTTAACACCAACACATCATTTCACCATATAAAAAAATTCTGACTAGCACAATAAAATGTCCAATCACCGCTGTGTAATTCAACAGATACATTCTGTAAACTCAACGTACTAAACGGAATTTTCAGTACAATGTGATTCAACATGTTAAATTGAAACTCTCGACATATGACTTTAAAATTTCAACAATTGCCGTGTGATTCAGAAGATACAATCTCAAAACGCGACATTTGACATCGAATTTTCAACCAGCGCTGTGTAATTCAACAGCTGAAATCTAAATACTCAACATACGAAATGGAACTTTCAACATAAACCGTTTAAACCAATATGTAAATTAGGAATTCTCGACATTGAAATCTCAACCACCGCCATGCAATGTAAACGACACAATCGAAATCCTCGACATAGAAAATATAACTTTCAACCACTACTGTTCAATTCAACAGATACAATCTAAAATCTCGACCTAGAGAATGGAACTTTAAGGACAAGCATTTTTGATACAACGCGTGAAATTGGAATTATGGACATATGACATTAAAATTTCAACGGCAAAGTTCTGATTGGACCAGCGTAGACTAGATAGTTTAGACTATTGAAATGTTCCTTCGAGACAGGCGCTTCAGGGTGCACATTCGAGAGAAATGTAGTTCGTGGATGTGTCAGACTAATGGACTCCCACAAGGGTCCGTTCTTTGGCCAAGTTGTTCAGTGTCTTTATCACTGACCTACCTGTAATACAGTCGTGCAAGTTCATGTACACAAATGCCATTCTCTAGCTAGCCAGCCTGAGCATTTTCGATTCATAAGAGTCTCGGGCTAGTTAGATGCTGGTTTTCCACGGTTCATTGTCAGTTTATTGCATTTATCTTAATCCATGGCACACGTCATCCCTTGCTTTATCCAGTGCACTTGAAATGACTTATTTGCTATATGATTTTTATTTTTTACATTATATATATATATATATATATATATATATATATATATATATATATATATATATATATATATATATATATATATATATATATATATATAAGACGGTCGCAGTAGATCTCGTAACTCTTAATGAATAGTTAAGTAATTTAATTGTGCCTTTTCTATGACAGGTGTAAATGTATATCCCCATATTTCAATTCTAATTGATAAACATTAAATATCTTTCTATCAATGACTTTAAAAAGTGCGTATTTTGTAAGTTTTCAAATTTAAACAATATGGTCTTGATTGATAACGGTATCTTTGAGGTGTACTAGGTTAATACGTTGAGACATTTGTACCAAACCAAACACTGTATCATTAAAAAAAAACTCGACCCAGACAATTATAGTAAGAAGCAATATTTATTTCATGATTTCTAGATAACCACTTTCCAAACTTCCTTTAGATTGCCTTTTCAAACAAAACGACAGCATACATTTTATTAGCAATATTAACCCACTTTCGTCAAGATTAGATTTAAGTTTGTTCAACAATCCTTGTTTTTTTGGATATATTAGCAAAACGTAATAGATCGTCATCCAAATATCGATACGTAGATGCATAGATCCTATATTTTCTACACATCTGACAACAGTTTTCCAACTTACAATATGCATTTTTACACCTGTATGATATCTGTATTTGACTACAACATATTTTAACTCATATAAAATAGTAAAAACGTACAGGTGAGAGAATATGAGTTTGACGTACACTAAACATTGTTGAATGTATCAGTCAGACTAATTTTAGATCTAGCACAGACTTTGCTATCTTCATATATAGCTTTGATTATATTTAACATCATGCTGCTCTTTTGAAGCTTTTCAAATTTAAGCTACATTATTCATTTTGTACTTTTCCGAAATCTATATATGTAAAATAAAACCTGCTACTTTATTCGTTAGATATTTCCAAAAAAAATTGTATGCAAAACCAATATGTAATATGTTGTTTGATACTCATTTTTAAATATGTTTCGATAACTAATCGGTATTTTGGATACAATTCCATTATCCTTCTATTTAAATTAAAGTTTACGTAACACATACTTATAGAATTATCTATACAATTGCTTGAAATGGCTTTATAGACTTCAGTGGAATGAGGTAATTATCAAAGCGCTTCATTCTTTTGGAAAATATGATACTTCGGAAATATAGCATTAGAAAGACTTCTCAAAATTGTATTGAGATAAGAATCAGAAGCCTTGACGAATTGGGAGACAGTAATATCAATATTTGTTGTTTTTCCATGTTTTAACGAAGGGATTTCTTTATGACTTCATAATTGTTTATATTACCTGTATAATCATGACTTACATCAAATTGTGACACCATTTACAATTATGGATTCAAAATGACTGACAATACCTGGTAAGTATTCTTGACCCTAAATATCCTGTTTTTGAATAGATACCAAAACATCTTTGTATTATTGTTCCTAATACATCTGCTACTTGCATCTGTGCTTTCTGTTTGTAAATGCATTTTCTTATAAATTATTTTGTACGTTTTGCTTTGTTTAAGATATGTTTTGATCTAAATAACCAATAAGCTTTATCTTTCTAGCGGTCATCCTGTTTACATTGTTACATAATGTTGTCGAACCATGGGTTTTTCTGCAGTTTATGTATTTTGCCTTAAATTATACCCAAGGGGGGGGTATTTTCTGTATCACAGCATTTGCATCAGCATTATGTAAAGTGTGTATATATTATTGCAGAATTACCAAATTCAGATTTGCTATTGAATATCAATAAGCATTTCATGAGGACAGACTTGAAAATTATGTTTGTATTCTTAAAGCATGTTTCTTATCTGTTATGTACGTACACTTTCGAATTTTCAGTTAAGTTATTATATCCACTGCAAAGTCCAACCAAACTTATCAAAAGCGGCATATGCATTGATTCATCTGAGTCAGAAACATCAAGCCCCTTTTATGAAGTTCATAATATCACAATTTACTAAACATATAAATAATTAATAGTCAAACTCCGCTAAGCAAGTAAATTTATCATTATCCGAGTCATTGCATTAATGACCAATTATAGCTATTAAACA
Source organism: Potamilus streckersoni (assembly GCA_016746295.1). Classification (NCBI taxonomy): domain Eukaryota; kingdom Metazoa; phylum Mollusca; class Bivalvia; order Unionida; family Unionidae; genus Potamilus; species Potamilus streckersoni. Next base: position 2,597,536 of record JAEAOA010001908.1, on the reverse strand, counting down.
TGTAGAGTTGCACATTTTATAATCACATACATTATCATTGATATAAATTACTTCTGGTAGGTGGTGGCATGTCTTGAATACATACATAATGGTCAAGCAATTCAAATGAATCGTCAAACTCAGGCTTACATGTGTAGGCATTTCCACCTGTTTCAGCTTTTATCTTGCATTCTCACCTGATGCATTTCATAAAGTCTACTCTTCAAAATGTATGGAACAACGTTCAAGTGTTATATGATATGATATAAAATTCAATCAAAATTTTGACCCAATATTTGATGCAGAAAATGTCAACCCATGGACAATGTGAAGTAAACGTGTGGTGTTTTACTGGTAAAAACAATGATTTAAGATGGGGCAGCTAATCAAAACTAACTGCAGTAGATTTTCTGAAGGTCACTGTGGCAATATTTCTGTCTGAATTGTAAAAGTTCTATTTAATTTGCATCGATTTTATCTGTCTGATAAAATTGCGCCATAGGTATTTTTCTTTTGTTTTGTTTATCATTGAATGTCTGGCTCATTAGTTACGTGTTTTTGATTTTGTGTTTTGTTTCGGGGTTTTTTTGTTCTTTTTGCTGGGTTCTTTTCGCATACTCCTTTGTAATTTATACCGTTATAACTTATTCATAGTAATACAGGACAGGAGACTTCGTTGTAACATATGCATAGTAATACAGGACAAGAGACTCCGTTGTAACATATGCATAGTAATACAGGACAGGAGACTTCGTTGTAACATATGCATAGTAATACAGGACAGGAGACTTCGTTGTAACATATGCATAGTAATACAGGACAGGAGACTTCGTTGTAACATATGCATAGTAATACAGGACAGGAGACTTCGTTGTAACATATGCATAGTAATACAGGACAAGAGACTCCGTTGTAACATATGCATAGTAATACAGGACAAGAGACTCTGATGTGACATATACATGGTAGTACAGGACAGAAGACTCCCTTGTAATATATACAAAGTAATACAGGACAGGAGACTAACAAAGTATTTGAGGATATTTATTATTCATAAATCGTCGTCAGTCATTAAAAGTCATTAAATAATTCCGTTTTTTTATGAGATTTGGATTTGTAGGAACAAATATATTATTACATACTCAAAGTTACAATATACTCTTGTACAGAAAGTTATTACATTTACAAATCAAGTATTACTAACTAGTACTGGTAAATCCCAAGTGCTTAAGAATACATGAAGGAATACAAAGACGGATAAACGACAGACGAACAAAGACAGAAGTATAAAGGTATACCAACATCGCCGAATTAAACCATTCTGAGATCCCTATGTAAACAAAATCTCGATGGCCCACCGTTAAAAGCTTAATTGTAACTTTCTTTCAAGATCAAATCAATTCAATATTATTTTGATCTGTTGTTGTGGGGGCCCTAAAAAGCGTGGGGCCCATAAGCCGGTGCCTACTCTGCCTATTTGATAATCCAGCACTGTATACCCAACAGTTGGGAAACAAATAGTGGGATGACAAATGCACAAAATAAGATATTTGGTTAACGAGTTCGTTTCGCCTAGGTATTGATTACACGGTGAGCAACCGCATCCAAGGTCAAAAGACATTCGGGGGACGTTCCCTACACGACACCAGCGGACCCCAAATGAACCCCTACCAACAGGTAATATTCAAATATGTATGTATGCATGTATAAATGCATGGATGTATGTATGTGTTTGTATGCTAGTATGCATATATGAACTGACGCATAGGCCAACAAAATTGATCTGCCCCGTTTGAACTTCCTGCTACATATTCCTGACGCCTGGGATCATCAAAAATAGTCATTGGTGTGCTAGTTAAATTTCGTATAATTTTCCTATCCTGAATTAGATATACGATCATTTATGTATTGATGGGAGGTCGGTCGCATCGCGGATCGAAAAGTTAGAATTCGCTTTAAACTAGCAATCGTGGCGTAGGATTTTCATAATTAAGTGGCCTTATATTGATAGTTAAAAATATGAAATAACTACGCGATTTCAATAATCCCTGTTTAACAGATTCAGTTCTGTATGAGGCACTGTTTAGTCACATGGTCTTTAACTCTCGTCGCCTGCTTTTATTCAAGCCCAACTGAGTTATTATCGGTCTTTCTCCTCCAAAATAGTTTGGACCATTCCGGAGGCGTAAGTGGTTAGACCGACTGCCTCAGATCTGCTAGAGAGAGGATTCGGAACCCGACCGAATCATAAAGAAGACTTAATAAATTGGTACTTGCAGCTGTCTCGCTTGGCACTCAGCATTACGAATTTAGTGTTACGACTGGTCGGCTTGGCGTCAGGATAACGTGGCTGGGTGGAATATGCATAGGTGCATACGGCTGTACCTTTTCAGAATGTACAATGCGTGCATACTAACATGACTTTTCTGCATGTACAATCCAAGCATTCCTCTGTGCCTCTTCAGTATATACAATCCTTGCAAATCAGTGTGCCTTTTTCAATATGTACAATGCATGCATACCTCTGTGTACAATGCATGCATACCTCTGTGCCTTTTCAGCATGTACAATGCATGCATACCTCTGTGCATTTTCAGCATGTACAATGCATGCTTACCTCTGTGCCTTTTCAGCATGCACAATGCATGCATACCTCTGTGCCTTTTCAGCATGTACAATGCATGCATACCTCAGTGCCTTTTTCTATAGTAATCAGCCAGCTCTCGTGTTCCAATGATATCTCAAACTGGTAGATCATACTTGTAGATCCCTATGTATGTATGTATGTATGTATGTATGTATGTATGTATGTATGTATGTATGTATGTATGTATGTATGTATGTATGTATGTATGTATGTATGTATGTATGTATGTATGTATGTGTGTGTGTTGAACATTTTCATATTTTTCCTATCTTTAAAAAAAGTATTGCAATTTATCTTATAATATTTGTGAGTAGTCAAAAGGTAACCTTCATCTGCTTCTTTTTTTACTGATGGTACAAGTTGTATTTTTGCTTTCAGTCAGCAGTTTAAAATATGCGGCAAATAAATGCTGCAACGAGGTTGAATTTTGTTTGAAAATATTTAAGAACAGCAAAGGATGAAAGTGACATACGAAAGTATTGAAAGTCTACATAAAATGACAATTTTACAAAAAGTCCCTATTAATTTTAAAGGGACTATAATGATGCAACTCTGGTTTATTAGCCACACATAAAACTGATAGATGGTTTTGATTCTATTCTCCAGGCGATATATATTCTCGGAGAAACACTCGAAGAATTAGACGATGACGGCAAAATACCAGCGTTTGGTTTCGGGGATTCAAAAACCAGGGATAAATCCATATTCCCTTTGAAATCTGAGGTATGTTGCATGAACATATTTGTTTGAATGTTTTGTTGGTAAAGAGACACAAAACGTAGTTACTAGTATCGATTACACAATTAACTAACGGAATGTACTCAGACTATAACAATCATATCAACAATAACGTAGATAAATCTCTCATCCTTTACGTAAATCAGTGTGGTACAAAGCTTTCTTTTTCGATGCTTACAATGCGTATATTACATATAGAAAATATCCATTGATTGTGAAAAGAGAGCAATACGCATACGGTTTTAATATGCAATGATTACATTATAAAGTTTAAATGACAAAAAAAAACTTACAACAACAAAGTGGAGACTAGCCAGGAATCTTAACTGATCTTATTATATAAATAAACTTAATTTTACTAATATATTTCTCGTTGTTATTTCTAATAATTGTCTTTGTTGTTTTTGTTTAATTTTGCATTGTTTTGTTCTTTTTTTATTCAGTCACTGGAATGAATTATCAATAGCATGTTCCCTCAGGACCTATTGGAAATATTTAAGAAACATGTTTACGCGCATTTTCTATAATAATGAAACAAATTTGTCGTATGCCGTCACAACGCCAACGCACGACCTCTTAGAGATTTAGCCATAATGACGCCGAAGTTTATTTATATTTTGTCTTTACAATCTGTGCATTGTACTAATTCGCTAAGCGTGGGAACAAACTCACAACTTTTTGTTCTCTCGTATTAAAAAGAAAATTGGTAATAAATATTTGTCACGTGTGTCGTAAATAGAACAGCATTGAGATCATATTGAGTGTTAGAACAGCGCATGAGTGTAGACAAAATATTCCGGTCTAACCTCTAGCAACGTATTGGTTCTCTGCTCTCATTCGCAATTTGAATGATTTTAGACACTCGTTTATTATTCAGCGATATCCAAATGTAACATATATTATTATGCTTATTTAGTGTCTCAGCATCATAACATTTTGAATATGTACTCACCTTTAGACTTGTTATTAGATATAAGTGTATTTCAGCGCATGCACACATACAAACACTTGTGCGAGAAGAACACGTGATTGGGATCCTAGCCCGCCGACATGGGTTTGAATTCCAGTAGAGGACGAAATTAAATAGTATTTGTCTTGTGTTATAACATTCTTATTTCACTTTATAATATCAAGCATACTATTGTTGAATCCAGGGAAAATATGTTCCATCGCTGTCTAGTTGTGTTGGTAATGGTAACCTAATACATATATACCTGGATATTAGAGGTGTGTTGTATTACCAGTAAACCGGTTTACCACGGTATTGTTTCCCGTGGTACCTACCGCAGTACTTTTCCACTGAACCGGTAGTTCCCGTCAGCATGGACTGTGCTGAGTAATTTTGTCACGAATGGGATGATCATAAGTGAATGTTTTCATTATTCAGGACAAAATAATTAATACAATATCCAACAATAAAAATTGTCTTTCAATGCATTATCTTATCAGTCTCTATATTTAGGGCATGTGCGAGGGGTTTAATGAGGTCTTGGACATCTACACTCAAATAACACCTGGAGTACAACTTAGTGGACCGACAAATTTCGTCCCACTTATAGAAGAGGCAGTGAAAATCGTTAAGGAGACAAAAAAGGTAGCTATTAACCAAGTATTCAAGTACTACAATCTGCAATATACTTTAGGCAATATATTACATGTTTTGGTATGGGTTTTTTTGTTGTTTTTTTTTTTCATTTTTACTTATAAATAATGTATTATAGATCTGAAGACTGAGTTTTCAAATGCTTCCTAAAAAAATGTAATTTTTCGAAGGAGAAAGAAAATGCCCGAGGTTAATATAGCTATCAGGTTTATTTCAGGAATACATAAGTTAATGTAGTTCCTTATTTTCAAAGACAGAAATATATGAAAACGATATTTCTATTAGCATTACATGAAGCAAACATTCCATCTAATTGTACTGAAACTCTATCCCACTCCATTCCACCCTCTTGGTAGTTTGTTGAAACTCTGTCCCATCCCGTTCCACCGTCTTTGTAGTTTTTTTAAACTCTTTCCCATCCCATTCCACCCTATCAAAAGTTTTTTGAAACCATTTCCCATCCCATTCCACCCTATCAATAGTTTTTGAAACTATTTCCCATCCCATTCCACCCTCATTATACTTTGTAAAATAGCTCACGTGCTACTTTAAACACGAGAGTTCAACATCGTGAAGATTTCAAAATGATAATTTTATATCACCAAGGACATCATCAGCTCAGTAGTATGTTTGCATTGCATTAATAATAATAATAATAATAATAATAATAATAATAATAATAATAATAATAATAATAATAATAATAATAAGGAGGAGAAGGAGGATATAGTGGAAGTAATAATATCATTAATATTATTGTCATTATCATTATTATAGTAATAATAATATAGTAGTAGTAGTAGTAGTAGTAGTAGTAGTAGTAGTAGTAGTAGGAAGAAGAATAAGAATAAAACCATGACTAATAATTTAATATTTAATTTTTCTTGTAATTAGTAGCAGTAGTAGTAGTAGTAGTAGTAGTAGTAGTCGTAGCAGTAGTAGTATTTCTGTTGCAGTTATACACATTATCATCATCACCATCATCGTCATCATTATTCTGATAGACAGGGGCGTAAATAAAGTGGTAGCAGGTACAACCGTGATGCAAGGCCCGGCCGTATTGAGGGGCCTGGCCGAACCAAACAAAAAAAAAATTAAGTGATAGTAAGAGCCGTGAGGGGGGAGAGGTGCGGTACAAAAATGTTTCCTGTGTGGCCCTGTGAGAGAGATAGTTACGCCACTATAGTAGACACAAATACATTCTTCTATCTATGGAGTGAACATTATATATGACACGTGTATTCTCTTCAGCAACACCTTGTGTGACCTTTGTTTACTTCTGCAAACTATGCTATTTGGTGTTTGTATAACTCAACCTTTGCTGATGCTTCATTTGCATAAAACCAACCTCGACGTTGAACATAGTGTTTATTCCAGAATTCACAGTAAAATGAAAGCATAGAGAATCGAAGAAGAAACATGGAACAAATAAAATGATCAAGTATAATAAAATAGCATATCGATATTGCAGATGAAAGAATATACAAGTAGCAAAATTAAAGTTACAGACACAAGTAATGTGGTTATGATTACCATACCATGAAGACACGATAACATTCTGAAACCCTTAGTTCTTTTTCTCATAACAAACGATGCAATCATAAAAGCATGTGCTTTTTGGGGACCTACATAATTCTTTGAGGATACTTTTGCATTCTGGGGACCTACATAATTCTTTGAGGATAATCAAATTGACCTCAAACAGAAGGCATAGTTTCGTGCCCTACTAGAGATATACGAAATAGTTATCCTGTGAGTTTCACGAGGTGTAAATATAGATCACATAAAAAAAAAACTTTTTATTTTAAAGACGTAATGCATAATTTTCTAAATTTATATTGCTCCAAATACTGTTACTATACCACTTGCTCTCGTTGCTAATTCTTTGACTATGTTTGTAAAATGTGGGCAAAGATAACTTATCGGACATTGATTATTTGTTTTTCACTACTACAATTATTTATTTTATTTTACGGTCCGGTCAGGTTAAACACACACACACACACAAACACACAAACACACACACACACGAACACACACACACTATCTGCGTCTTTCTGGTGTCGGTATTTTAATAAAGAAACGTTATGTAAATGTTTGAAGAAACGGGAGTGAGAGATGGTATTCAGAAAACTGGGCAAAATGGCGAGTAAAGAAACATAACCGGTAAAACCGACCTGGATGTGTATTTCCCTGCCTAGTACCCGAAAAATTTACCTACACCCGTCCATCCTAAAAAAAATATTTACCTATGCAATCCAATAAATATCTCAAACAATTTATCAGATGTTACACAGGTAGGATTGAAAGAGTTATTTAGTTTGCCCTTAACCCACCCACCCACCCCCAAAAAAAAATAACGAGCAAAGTTACAAGCCATTTTATCATGCTTTTATTTTATGTTGTTTTTTGAGATTTTTTTAAAATATGAATAATTATTGGGTACTCGTCGGCAAGAAAATGGAAAACTAGACAATCTTTCTATTAAATGGCATTCGCTTTTGTATATTTTTAGTATCACATCCTGGTAATCTTAGCTGATGGCCAAGTAACTAACGAGAAAATCAACCAAGATGCAATTGTGGAGGCCTCAAAATGGCCGCTCTCCATAGTCTTGATAGGGGTGGGGGACGGCCCGTGGGATTCCATGAAAGATTTTGACGATGGATTACCCAACCGCATATTCGACAACTTCCAGTTTGTGAACTTTCACGAAACTGTCACAGGTGCAGAAAATGCCAATACAGCCCTTGCTTTACGTGCGTTAATGGAGATTCCAGAACAATACCGTATTGTCAAAGACCATGAACTCTTGATGAACAGATGAATTACTCATAAAACGTTAAATAAACCTCGAGTTGGAAGACGTATATATCTCAGATTTTGACAATGTTACCTTTGGAATTTATTGTGACACTATGTTCCTTTATTACACATGTTTAAACAGCCCCCTACCATTACAAATCGAATGATATCGGTTAGAAATAATTAACTGTAAACACGAACACCACAGCAATTAAATTAACAAACCAAATCAGTCACTATCCACAGTTTTGAAAAATTAATGCTACTTTTAACATTTTTTAAGTAACATAGTTTTGAAAACTTAATTTGTTTAGGGAGATTGTTGCCATTTATATATATATATATATATATATATATATATATATATATATATATATATATATATATATATATATATATATATATATATATCAAGCCGTTAAATTTGTGTCTGTAATATCATAAGTCTCATCTCGTGTGTGTTCTGTGAAGAACACAGTTGTAAATTTACATTTTTGTTTAAATCATGATTTGAATATGGAATGCATCCATCATCTTTGGACTAAAATGACGGAAACAAACGTAGTGTCATTACCATATACATTTTTTGAACATGTCTAAAAAAAAGTTGCATGACTTGGATTAAAAGGATTACATTGCAAATTGTTGCAAATAAACTTTGCGTTGTAGTTGAGTGTCATGTTGGCTTGTTGATAATTCCAAATCCAATTTATGAAGAAACAGTCGGCTCTTAATGTTACATTCCGTTCTCATTTATCACGAAGGAAGATAATTTAATGCATCGTTACTAAATCCTGATAGTCTTTAAACAATTCTCAGTCAATAGCTACATCACGTTATACCAGAAAAAGAAAAGAAAATACGCCAAAATTATAATAATGTTCACTGAGCAGTCGAGACACGTCGTTATATGCAATCTTTAAACAAAGACGACAATAGATACAACGCCATTCTGACAGTGATGGGTGTCTTTTTAAAATACTCTTAGGTTCAAAACGTTGAAACAAGATATGAACATGACATACACGACGAGAAGAATCTAAAAGAGCGAGAACTCGAAAGAATGAGTCTGATGAAGGAATATAATTTTACAACAGGTACGTCATTGATTTACTGGTAAAGAAAATATCGATTACTTTTACCTTACTCAGACCAAAAACGGAGTCGGTGGACAATTTAACAGAACTTCAAAGACTAGAATGTATATGCATTTCGCTCAAAGTGAGATAAGAAAGATACAGTAACACGTATCGCATGTCAGTAGATCAAACTGCAATAGAAGCAAGTAAGGAAAGAAACAGATCAGAGGTATGGCACAAACTATTTTGTTGTATGCAACAAATACACGAGGAACAACTAATTGACGAATTAGACAGAATTTCAAGTTATGAAACATCTTTTGAAAAGGTCTAAAGGTCTCTCTCACTAATGTTAGCGAAGAAAACTTTCTCATCAGTCAAGTACTCTTTAAGCGCTCTGTTTGTTTACGGACCGAACAATATTAAGAGGTAGGAATTAAAGGGTGTGTTTTATACAAGATTTATGTTTATATGAAAAACAAGATGACATACATATATAAAGTTGAAAAATAAAATTGAAGACCAAGACGATGAATGGTAAAATGTATGGGCTCGTCATGTGCAAAGGATATGATGAATCATTTAACTGTACGGAAACCACTAAAAATAGCATTCCATGAAAGAATGAAACTGTGAAAGGGACACCACTCTTTCTGAGACGCCAAAAGTACACATTTCCTCTGTTTACGGAGAGCAAGCAACACATAAATATCCAATTAAATTAGCAAGAAATATTTGCTTTTTATTAATTAGTTTCTAAATTATGATAGATGTGCAAAACGATGCAACAGAAAATAATGGAAATAAAATATTCTTGATGCTGTACAAACAGAAAACTTATGTCCAATTACAAAAGGTAAAAAAAAAGTATACACTAGAAAGGTGTAGACAATTTTCTGGCAGGGTAATAAATTTCATTGTAGACAAATGCAAAAGAGATATGTCTCACAAAAAAGACGTTTTCTCAAAGGAATTCTTAGAAACATCCGATAGAATGAACAAAACTATAATGTTCATGAAATATTCAGAACGATAAAGTCAAGGAAAATCATACAATCGCACTCAAACAATACACATTGTTGTATAATGAGCGTTGCCTTGTCTTTGGCTGAAAGTTTTACCATTTATCAGCATCTGATACATGTACCTCGATACAGTTGCTAACACCAAAAATCACTTTAATAGATACTAATTGTGTTTGCTACCGTCGCTGTCCATCAACACGTTCTTCATGAAGGATTTTTTTTATGCAGTGTCTATGGTGATTACAAGCAACTAAAGAGAGGTGCAATAAACCTATTGAAGATGAAGATGGTAAAGTTATAGACTCTCACAGCATGCCTGTAACATGCGTTTTGTACGGATAGTATAGAAGGTAGAGCATGGGTGGAGATACGTATGGCAAGAACTTGCATGAGTTACCTACGAATGATTTTCGATAAGCATCAAAATTAAGTTTCATTTTATCACAACTTATATTAGAAACCATTAAGTCACGTAAAAAAAGAGATAAATTTAAATTTATAATGTTACATAATGTTCTTGAACTGAGAAATATTAATGTTTTATTCCTGAGTGGGTAGGGGTAGGGTGTACTACACTAATATATAGACATTATGTACCCTGCCGGGTTAAAATTAAAATGGGCAGAATTATAACTATCCGGTCCTAAAACTACACGACTCTAGGCATTTAACAAAATCTTTAAATTACAACATATGAAACTACAAGTGACAAAAAATGGATCCGCTTGTATTCGGTCCCAGGATTTGTAAGGCAATATTGGAAAACTTGTGTTATTTGAATCATGAAATATCGCCAGTGGAATTGCCAGTGGAATGGGAGCAAGGAACACTTCCCAAGTGCAAACAGAGGTAGCCGACGCAGGCTGTACTAAGCAAGAATATAACTCTCGACCGACCTTGGACATACATACATACATACATACATACATACATACATACATACATACATACATACATACATGCATGCATGCATGCATGCATGCATGCATACATACATACATACATACATACATACATACATACATACATACATACATACATACATACATACATACATACATACATACATACATACATACATACATACATACATACATATATATATATACCTTGATTTCTTTCATATGAATCTGAAACGATTGTGAATACATGAGAATTATTTACTAGGTAGTCATGCGAGTGTGTCCGCTACGCACGAGATCATATAACACCGACTCAGTACCTAGTCGTGACGGAATATGGGCTGGTGCGTGCAGGCGAGGCGATGGGTGCCGTTTACTCGCGGACCTTGGTTCGAAACTGCTTAGAGTATGAATTAAAATTCTCTAACCTGTATGATAGTATAATTTGTATTAAATTATTAATTCAGCCTACTATTATCAAGATTCTGCTACTATATATAAAGAGATAGATATGCACTAAACTGACAACGAACAGTGCAAAACTAAAATAACATTTAATTAGCCTGAGCGTTTTCTACTCTCAGTGAGTCTTTTACAAACGCATACAGAAAACATAGACAAGACAAACAAATAAAACAGAAAAGAAAACCCCGTAATGTTTCCAAAACTTTACATGGATATTTCTACAGGAATTGAAACTTATATTTATTATATTTCAACTAGTTTTTATCAATTGTTAATTTTGGAAAATATTTCTATTGATTTAGAAATCTATGATGAGTCATAAAGAAACTGGTTATTTTGTGTACATTTATGTAAGCGCAAATTATATCCCGGATATGTTATGTTTATGGTAGTAATTGTAGGCTATTAAGCAAATTTATAGAATCTTTTAAAAGAAAATGTGTCGGCTGCAAAAGATAATAATTCGTTGAATTTTACACAATTTGTTGGCTTTTGCTATTTTCAATTACTTACTTTAAGACCATAGTGTCGTAATAGAAACTTGGATGCTTTGAAATATTTCAGAAAATTTATTTTTAAATTTAAATTCACTTTGTTTCAGAATTTTCTAAGTCCCAAGTACTATTTCACAATTTTGAAAACTTTCGCGAAACCAACAAACTTTTTGCATTGTTATAGAGAGTGAAGAACTTTATTTCAAATTATTTTATTTCCAACCAGAAACGGTTACACTCCTTGAATAGGATAATTTGCTCCAGCTATTCAGAAACTAATATCTTTCGGAGGCGAATGCTTGTTTAAAGAAGCAAGGTCTAGAAAGTATATAAGCCTAATATTTGGTTGAAAATAATGTTTTGGATAGAATTTTTGTGTTACTGTATAGTGAGTATTCATCTTGCAGTTTGCAGTTGAAGTTATAATGATGGAATGAAATTGTTAAGAAAGATGCAGCTTCAGAAAGAAGAGAGACAAATGCAATTACAGAAAAAGAAAAACAAATGCAATTACAGAAAAAGAAAGACAAATGAAATTATATAAAGATGAGAGAGAGAGAGAGAGAGAGAGAGAGAGAGAGAGAGAGAGAGAGAGAGAGAGAGAGAAAGAAAGAGAAGTTAGGCTAATGCAAATGCAAAAAAAAGGGAAATACCGATGAAGAGAGAAAGAAAATGGAATCCTAATTTTGATTAAAGGAGTTAGAGCTGGCAAGCGAAACACATCTGGCCACGTCACACACAAGATCAAGTTTTGATGTTATTAAGACTTATTAGATTAGTAAAACCTTTTAAAGGTAAAGAAAATAAATATTCTCCTAATCATTAAAAAAAAGAGTTGCTGAAAATGTTAAATGGCCAAGAATTATTTGGACTCCAATATTAGAAAGTACGCTTTCTGGCAAATAATGTGACATTTACACTTCCCTGTCAATACAACAATGTCCTGATTATGATCTGGTTAACGAATGTATCTTGAAGGCTTATGAGTTGGTACCTGATGCTTATCGACAAACGTTTAGGAACTACAGAAAAGAAACTAGAGAAAAACGTGTCGAATTTATAAGAGAAGAAGAACCATTATTTCATAGGTGGTCCTTAGCTATATAAAAAAATATCAAGATTACGAATCTCTCAGACAACTCATATCAATTGAAGAGTTCAAAAATTGCGTCCATGGTGATCTTAAGACTTACGTTGACGAGCACAAGATCGAAAGTTTGAAAATGATCCTCGTATAGCTGACGAGTATTCCTTAGCATATAAAGTTTCTTTCGTGAGTATGTCTTCCACTCAGCAATCCAAATCTCAGTCTGACACAACTTTTAGAAATCAAATTCCCCATCAGATTGATCAGAAATCTTCATCTCTTCCCACATACATACAAATACATACATACATACATACATACATACATACATACATACATACATACATACATACATACATACATACATACATACATACATACATACATACATACATACATACATACATACATACATACATACATACATACATACATACATACATACATACATACATACATACATACATACATACATACATACATACATACATACATACATACATACATACATACATACATGCATGCATAAAAAGCCTATGAAATTTAACAACCAACATATTACATTTTTCATTTTGTATCAAACAGCGTTCCATTTTGGTCAGAAAAAAATGTTCATATTTCGGTCATAAAAGTGTAGACCATACTAAGGCCTATGATAATCATTCAATTTTTTAACCATATATTCAGTAATTGTATCCAGCATAACAATTTTATTCTTAGATTTATTCAACAGAGAATACATACATCCTATATACTATTATATATATATATATATATATATATATATATATATATATATATATATATATAGAGAGAGAGAGAGAGAGAGAGAAAAAGAGAGAGAGAGAGATAGATAGATAGATAGATAGATAGATAGATAGATAGATAGATAGATAGATAGATAGATAGATGGATGGATGGATGGATGGATGGATGGATGGATGGATGGATGGATGGATGGATGGATGGATGGATGGATGGATGGATGGATGGATGGATGGATGGATGGATGGATGGATGGATGGATGGATGGATGGATGGATGGATGGATGGATGGATGGATGGATGGATAGATAGATAGATAGATAGATAGATAGATAGATAGATGGATGGATGGATGGATGGATGGATGGATGGATGGATGGATGGATGGATGGATGGATGGATGGATGGATGGATGGATAGATAGATAGATAGATAGATAGATAGATAGATGGATAGATAGATAGATAGATAGATAGATAGATAGATAGATAGATAGATAGATAGATAGATAGATAGATAGATAGATAGATAGATAGATAGATAGATAGATAGATAGATAGATAATGTTTTGACCGTATTTCAAACGTGAATCAATTTACCATGATATCTTTAGTCTAGCTAAACGTGAAAAACTTAGGTTAGATAAAATTGTGTACCACACACACACAACCACACACATATATATAAACTTGGGATTATTTTGACGTCCCGTTTTTAAAAAAATTCAACTCTTTACTCTTATATCACTTGTCGCATATGATTTTTATTTATTTTTGCTTTATTTATGATCCAGAAGATTTCTCGTCTTCGGTGTTTTCAAGTTCTTAACCTTCTATCTTAAAAAACAATGTGTTATTTTATTGTATAAATTTGTGCTCAGATTTGAGCTAGTAAAAAGGGGCATACGTGATCTTTGAATATTAAACACAAAATTGTAAATCAGTCTCGTTGTAGGTAGGTAAGTAGGTAGCTAGCTAGGCAGACAGACAGACAAGTAAGTAGCTGTCTAGGCTGGCAGGCAGTCAAGTAGATAGCTAACATTTATGCATGTCTTCAGTGACTGCGTTATCGTGCCTTCCTTCCAAGCACTTCCTGTCCCCACCACCAACATGACTTATTACATAAACACAGTCTACGAACTGAATACTGAATATAGAAAGGTTTTCAAATGATTATTACAACCCCCTCATACCAACCACCTTTTGTATAAAAGAAAACCCTCATACCAACCACTATTTGTAACAACGTCTCATACCAACCACCTTGTAATAACTCCTCATACCCACCACTATCTGTAACAATCCCTCATGTAAATCACTATTTATAACAACCCCTCATACTAACTATCATTTGGACGTTATGGTTGATCGTGTTCGAGCAACGTTTTCATAAAACTAATCAATACGACCATGTACTCAATTCAGAATTTAGATTTTTCAGCAATAAACAGTAGTATGAGAAAGTAAGAATTCCAGCTCAACAACCCCTCTCCCCACCCCTCCAGACCTCCAAACAAATACAAAATACCTAGGTAACGTAATAGAACACCTGTTGCAATCAATAATTGCGTAAAGAATCCGAGCTCAACAACCCCTCTCCCCACCCCTCTAGACCTCCAAACAAATACAATAGAACACCTGTTACAAAATACCTAGGTAACAGGTAAAATTTAATTACGTGATCTTCCAGAATAAGCAAAATGATATGTCAGACTCAATTTTCCAAATCATTACGATTTAGCAGAACGTGGCGATTGTGGACTAAATTACGCATTAGAATTCCAGTAAGGTAAGTGGTATTATATCTTAATTTTATGTTATATCATACTTCTTTTGATAATCTTTCTCATATTTGCTGATCCTCATGGGTATAATATCTGTTAACATATTGTCAATAATACGAAATTCACGTAATAAATCATCCATATTATATTTAACTCCTCGTAGGTAAGACCGGATCTGATCAAGTAGTTTCTTGTAAGTTATAATTGATGTTAAGCAGCCGTGCTTTTTTATCGAAATTTTAGGTTCAACTTTTTTACAAGCTGCTGTAAGAGAAACACCAACACCGGATATGATTAACAAAAACGGGTTTAATGATATACCACTTGAAATTATGCCAGAAATAGTCATTAACAAGGGTAGATATGATATTACTCGAAGTATTTTGTTATAATATTTGTAACATTTTTTAACGCACCAAAGTTTTTTATGATAATATTTGTAGTATTGTATTAGTGCGTCCACATCCTGTCCTGGAATATCTTTTGAAATATGATTGAAATCAACTACACTTTTTTTCATTATAATATTTGTTCACATAATCTCAGGCTTGATTAAGAAAGTAGTTGAGGTGTTTCAGCCACAAATTCCAGACAATACCAATAGGACGCAGCAGTTAATTTTTTGTCATCAGCTATTAGCATAAAAGTTTCTTCAACATCTTTGTTTAACACAATAGACACGGTTCCAGAGAAATTATCAGTCGAGTGACGCCATGGAAACAAGAAAAATATATTAAACTTTGCGCTGCTAAACACGGACAATCTATACACACCAGTGACCTCTGCAGTATGTTTGAGAGTGTTATTTTGCGGCGACCAAGTAGACATTCCAGAAGCAACAGTATAAACAATATTTTTAATCTGCTTGTGAGGAACTTTAATCATACTCGTTTTCTCAACAATACTAGGAATTCCACTAATAATATCGTTGAGTTTTGTGTTAATATTATCGAGTGTAATATCAACAGATGGCGGACTTCCAAAAAATTCGTTATTGGTTTTGTTTATGTTTCTGCGAAAATTTAAAAACGTGGTGATGTGATTAGTAAAATCAGTTTTGAACTTGGTGATTTCATTGTTGATATCATCAACATATTTCTTTGTTACAGCATCAAAATCAGATTCTGGTGTTCTAAGGTTAGTAATGCCAATATTGTTCATGTTGAGAAACGCGTACAATATACTACCACGCACCGACACGTACTTTGATTCCTGATCATCAACATATTTCTTAGTAGCAGCGTCATTATCCTCAGTTGGGTTTCCAAGGTATGTGATCTTGTTCTGGTTCATAACAATGTTTCCCGTAAATAAATCACCTGCTTTTCTAACATAATCGTTAACTGACCTACCCGAATCTTCTATCTTACCTTGATTATTAAAAGTAACAATATTATTAGCAACTGCAGTAGGATTTCGTACTAGTACATCTGATAGTTGTACATTACTCGTCTTTAATCGTCCTTGTTTGTCCTGGAAAACTACAACTTCATTTGGATCTACACTTGCAACGTTTAACAAATTGTTGATTTCATTTTTGAGCTTATCAAGAGTCGCATACTTGGATAAGTCACCCTGGTACCCTTCTGTTAATAAATCTACTGCTAATGTTCCAAATTTTGTATAGTAGCTCATTATACATACCGTTCTACACAAAATTGTTGGTTTAATATAACATAAAATTATACGATGGCGAAGATAATAAACTTTGACACCGAGCGATTGGTGAAGCATAAACATAACAATGAACTTCCAGACTGTCATTATCTTATTGTTGGGAGAACTGGATCTGGTAAAACAAATTTGTTATTAAATCTTTTACTCAATAATAACTTTAACTATGATAAGGTGTATATTTACACCATCAACCCCCAACAAGACAAATAAAAATTATTAAACGAGTATAATGATAAACTTCGTGATGAACTTGGCATTGGTGATGATATATTTTTGATAAAACAACCAGAAGAACTCGTTCCAGTGAACGAACTCGATTCGTCAGAGCATAAGATAATCGTCTTTGATGATATTCTGCTAAACAATGAGGAGATGAACAAGATTAGATCATATTTTTCACTATCACGTAATAAAAGATGTAATTCTGTTTATCTTGCCCAAGGTTTTTATAATGTTGATAGGTTTATTAGGCAAAATACGGGTTGTTTATATTATTTCCCGGACTAGATAATGTGGATGTGAGAAATATTGCAAACGAACAATGTGGTGATGTTACAAAAGATAAATTTATCGAATTATATCATCGAGCAACTAAAGATCGATATAGTTTCTTTTTATTTGACAAGCTAGCGCGTGATCCAACCAAGATGTTTCGTTGTTGCCTTGAGACGTTTCTATGATATAATTTTGTAAAGCGTATAAAAATAATGGACAAACATCAACAGAAAATCGAACTACTAAAACAGTTTCTCGAAACTCGAGCGGCTTTTAAGAAAAAGGTGGAAGAAGCTCGACGTGGACAATTGACTGCTACAGAAACAACAGCTACGATTTTCAGACCAATAACTGAAGCAATATTAGGTAAACAACCTGAAACTAAACCACTATCAGAAGAAGAACTGAAACAACTGAAAGAAAAAGGTTTGGTTGGTATTGTTAAAGAACAACAAGAAGCAGCTGCTGCAAAAATCATTACTAGATCTGATGAAGACAAAAGAAAACTAGCTGAGACACTTACAGCAAATATCCTGCTGATAGACAGGCTGAAACAGATCGATTGATAAACAATCCGCTAGAACTTGAGAGAAGATTAACAGAGCTAACAACGCAAGGAATAACAAATATTATAACAGATCTATCAGAAGAAATAAAAGATATCAAAGAGGAGCAAAAAAGAGTTGGTGAGGCTACTGTAAAGTTTATGGATGTTGAACAGCAAAGATTTTATTTTATAAAAAGAGCAAATTATGAGATAAAAGATGATGAGTATGATGAATTTGTAAAGAAAGAAAATATAAGAGATATTGATAATATAGACAAGTGGAATGATGGAGAATATCAAACATTAATCAATAGATTAAATGAGATAATAAGAGATGGAGATGCTGCTAAAGAAAAGATAAGCACAGCTACAGAAATTGGTTATATGATTCCACTTTATGAAAGAATGAGAAACGGTGTTATTGCTTCAACATTTAGAAGAACAGCAAAAAGTGATAGACCAAAAGGTTTTGGTAAGGGGTGGAGTTTTAAAAGAAAATTTATTACACTTGATAAAATTCGTGTAAAAAAAGGAGGTGGAGTTAAAGTTTTTACATCAAACGCAGACATAGTCGATCGGCTAATGCTGTTGATATCCTCTAAAGAAGCTGGTAATGAAAGTGTAGAGATTGATAACGAAATTATTGATATACTTGATCATCTAAGATCGAGTGGATTACTAACATCATCCGAGTACGAAATTTTACACCGCGATCTTATCTAAAATATTAGTATAATGCAAACAACATTATTGCTTGATTCATCACAAATAACAGGAAACAGCGCGAATTTTACAGTAAATTACAACCCACCAATAGAACTAGATCCTGCAAAACAGTATGAGATTGGATTAATTTCTTGTACTTGTTGGAACGCCATGCCGAATATTAGAACTGGGGTTAATGATGAAATTTTAATCGTTAATGTTAAACAATCTCCAACATCACAAAAAGAGTTTATTGATATACAATACAAACTACAAATTCCACAAGGAGCTTATAACATTACTGATCTAAACAGAACAATAAAAGAGCTTCTAACAAAAGCTGGTGGGAATGCTGATAATTTCGAATTAGCGGCGAATTATAACACCTTACGAGCTAGGATAACAGTGAAAAGAAATATGAAAGTCCTCTTTGGAGAAAGAAGTATTGGAAAGATGTTAGGTTTTACTAGAGTTTTATACTATACCACCGGTGAAGATAAATCTTTGACATTTGATGGAGAACTACCAGTAGATATCACAGAAGTAAATACAATACTCATCAATTGCTCTATCACATCTGGATCTTATACGTCAAAAGGCAACCGCGGGCAAACGATCTACAGTTTCTCACCAGAAGTCCCACCAGGTTCACTCATGCAAATCAATCCGCGACAGATTATCTACTATCCAATAACACCTGAGAATCAAATTACAAACATTACAATGCAACTCACAGACCAATCTGGACGACAAATAGACGTGAACAACGAGATAGTCACGTATTACTTACACCTACGCACTGCCTAGGCATGTGATTTTGTGTACATAATTTTATAAAATGAGACGAAGAAAAGTTTATCGAAGAAAAATCGTAGGTGGATTTTTGGAAATATATTTACAACAATTGCAGAGAATATTCCAGGAATCGCGCGTAAAGTAGCGCCCATTGCACTTGACACCGGTAAAGCTTTCGCTACAGGGGCGGCATCTTCAGCAGGCACTGCAGTAGGGCAAAAGATTGCTGATAAGATTAAAGGACCTTCCCCATCAGAAATAAAACGAGTAATATCAGATATTGCGCCAACAGAAGAAACAAAACGAGCTATGATAGCTACAACAAAAAAATATTGTATCCGAGTGGTGAAGAAATAGTACGTAAACTTGTAAAGAAAACAAAACCGATGACCCCTGCTGCCTTTTAATTTTGTGTAACGATTATAAAATAAATGTCAGCTAAAAACTATCTCGATCTTGCAGAAGAAATTGATACTGACGATGCGGTAACAGAATTAGAGTATGTCGAGTATTTGGATGAAAACTCGAACGAACCGAATAAAACCGGAGTTAGAACTTTTAACACAAGAGACGAGGACGTGTTTCTACTACCTCATAAGGCAATGTTAGAAGTGCGTGGTCAAATATTAACTGTGATAGGTGGTGATATTGCAGCTGATGCAGAAATCGCTCTCGTCAATAATGGTTGGAGCTTGTTTAAGAGAGCACGATACCAACTGGCCAATCAAACCGTAGAAGATATTTCGATGCACTTACCCATAGCGAGTACAATACTAAACATCGCTTCGTTTAGCGATGACTATTCCAGATCAATAGCCACAAACATGATGTGGTTCAAAGATACCTCATTAGGTACAGCTGTTTCGAACGAGTTTAAAACTGGAGAGCTAGCTGATGCTGATGTTGCAAACAGACTTATTCTAACTCCAGGTGGAGTTAATCCAGCTGCACAACATACTTTTCAAGCATTAACCGCAGATGCAGCTGGTGGTGTTATAGTAGCGAATGCAATAAGAAACGCAAATAAAAATCTACGACGATTAAATTTTAACGAAGGATTTGCTAAACGAAAAGCGTTTGCCGCAGAATCTCACCAAATAACGATGATGCTTCCGTTAAGTACAATCTTTGGATTTTGCCGTGATTATAACAAAGTGTTTCGAGGAATAAAACATACGCTTATATTAGATCGAGCTGATCAAAACGATTGTATAATACACGCCAGTGGAGTGGCTGAGGGACAGTTTTCTATTACAAGATTAGCACTGTGGATGCCTCGGGTTGTCCCTTCATTAGCTAAAATGATGGAGCTCGAATCTTTACTAGCCACCTTTACAAAAAAGATACACTTCCAACAGAACAGGATTTATCAAACATCCATTCCCAACGCGACTGATTACACGTGGCGTGTAACGACCACGCCCAGCGAACAACTACCGCGACACTTGTTCGTCGTATTTCAACGACAAGCACATCGTAACAATCAGGAAATAAACAATTCCGTATTCGATAACCCAGACGTTAGACGAATATTTGTGAGAGTAAATTCCAAACAGTATCCCGAACGTGCAATCGAATGTAATTTTGCCGTAGACGCCACCAGAAACATCTCTCGGCCGTACATGTATCTTATGGAAGCAATGCAAAAATATCAGAACGCGGACAGTGGATCTCAAATATCAATAGAAGAGTTTCGATCGCTCTATCCCATCTTTTACTTTGACGTATCAAAACATTTGGAGCGTATTGTGGGATCGACTGCAGATATTGAGGTCACGTGGACACTGGGCGATGTGCCAGCTGAACACTATAACGTATACGCGCTATTGGTTAGTGATCGATTTCTGACCAACGATTCAATCAAAGGAAGAATGACAGTACAAGTTTAATCTAACAACTTGGATATAACATTATGAAAACCAAATACACAACTCGAGAAATATACCTAACATCTGGTCAAGTTGAAAAATTATTAGCAGCTGTTGCTAAACGCAGCTCTGTTTCTTTGATGATCTCTCCGGAAACTTCAAATAAAATTGCAGTAAAAGTCATGCTAACGCAACCACAAATCAATAAACTCGATCGCAACAAACCTTTTGTGCTGAAATTATCTGTTTCTCAGGTAACTGCAATGTCAAAAGGAGGTGGATTTTTTGGACCAGCGTTATCAGTAATAGCTAGCAAAGTTTTACCAGTACTTGGTACACTTGGACTTGCGGCTGCGTTAGGAGCAGTCTCTGGCGCAACGAAGAAAGCAGTCGAAGGTCGTGGTATCAAACAAATCTATCGTTAATTTTATGTAACAGTATAAAATAAAATGCTAACGAAAAAGTCGCCGAAAAAAAAACAAAATCATCGAAAAAAAAGAAAACAACAAAACGCAAACAAACAAAACAAGGAGGAATTATTCCTTTCGCTCCACTTTTAGCGGGACTAGCGGGAAGTCTGCTGCCAAACATACTAGGAATCGGACGCGGATTAACTCTACCAGGGACCAGACGTTATTGAGCAATTTTGACATCATTGAAAAATTGAAGGACGTTGTTGGATTTCGAGGAGTATTTTCCAAGGATGAACTCGATGACGCACCAACAGGCGGTTCTTGTGTTGTAAATATTGAAAACTTTAATGATGGCTCTGGCACCCACTGGGTTGCTGTCCACGATAACAATTATTTTGATTCGTTCGGACTTCCTCCAAGCGATCTCATAAAAAAATATATTTTTAAAAAATTTGATAAAATAAATTATTCGTCTAATCAACTACAGCCGATTGGAACATCAGCTTGTGGTTATTATTGTATCATGTTTGTCAGACAAATGCACCAGAGTAAAAGCTCTGGGAGTAAAAACTTTTTAAAGTTTATTTTACATTTTGATGAGCATCCTTCTCATGCGAATGATAAGATTGCAATCAATTTTATCTAAACTCCTTGATATAATAATGTCAACATACTGTCTCAAATGCAAAACTAAAACAGAGAACAAGGATGAGATGACGGAAAAAACGAAAAATAATAGAACGATGTTAAAAAGTATTTGTGCAATCTGTGGTAGAAAGAAAAGTATGTTTTTGAAAAAACAAGTAGGATCTAGCGTTGATAGAGTTATCTTGATCGACGATTAATTTTATGAAACAAAATAAAATAAAATGAAATGCAATTGTGATTGTGACAAAGATCTTTGCATAGAACAAGATAAAATCATTACGTACTGTCAACGTTGTAACAACAGAGAAATAATAGGGTTAGGTATAGATATACATAAACTAATTGGTAAATTACCAAAACCAAAAGGCGGTTGGACATTGCCAGGTCATCGGTATACAGGTCCTTACAATCCGCTAGATCAACAACTAGATGAAAACGACAATCCATTGCCAGGACAAGAGCCTTATAATCAAGTGGATGCAATAGCAATGCGTCACGATATCTGTTATCGTGATCATGAAAACTCGAAAGCAGATTGTGATAAAGTAATGTTAGACAAATTACGTGATATGGAGCCAACAAATCTACGAGAACGTTTTGATAGAAGATTTGTTCAGGGAATGATAGGAGCAAAATATAAACTCGGACTCGGAAAAGAATTATACGATGATCTTGCAGTCGAACTACACAGACCTAAAAAAAAAGTTTCCGAGACGTAAAGTTGTTGCAAACGCTGTAGATGATATCTGGGCAATAGATTTGGTAGATGTATCCAATCTGGCTCAGTTTAACGATAATAAGAAATATTTGTTCAATGTCACAGATGTTTTCAGCAAATACGCTTTTAGTGTGCCAGTTTCAGATAAAACAGGAACGTCAATCACTGATGCGCTAAAACAGATAATAACGAGTACAGAAAGAAAGCCAAACAAAATCTGGACTAATCATGGAGCCGAGTTTTTTAACAAAAAGTTTGAACAGTTTCTAGAACAAAATAATATAAAAAAATACGTTACAGGAAACGAAGGCAAAAGCGTTGTTGTCGAGAGATTTAATCGCACGTTAAGCGAAAAATTACACAAACATATGACAGCTAAAAACACCAACAGGTACATCGATGACCTTTCTCAAATCGTAGGCGAATATAATAACACGAAACATCGAACCATCAAAATGTCACCCAATGACGCTATCAAAAATCCAATATTAGCAAACGAAAACATGTACCGCAGACATAAATTTAAGGTCAGTGATAAAGTTAGAATCTCTTTGACTAAAAAGATATTTGAAAAAGGATTTACTCTAAACTGGAGCGAAGAAGTATTTGTTGTTGATAAAGTACTCTTAACAGTACCTGTAACGTACGCGTTAAAAGATCTGGCAGGGGAACCTATAGTAGGTAGTTTTTACAAACAAGAACTACAAAAAAACTGAACAAGATGTTTTCGTTATCGAAAAAGTGATTAGGAAAAGAGGCGATAAAAGTTTAGTCAAATGGCGTGGGTATAGCGATAAATTTAACAGCTGGATTCCAACCCGGTCGATTTTATCGACTGTGAAATTATGCTATTATAAATTTCCTCATACTTTCGTTTGATAGATACACCTTTTACTGGTTTACATAATGATATTAGATATTGTCTGCGATCGTCAGAGATCGTCATTAGATTAAAAATCTTGACAAAGATGAAATCAAATTTTATATTTTTCTGTCGACCTGAAATTTTGATGTTTAAAAAAGGTCTGATTAACTGCAAAAATACCTGCTGTTCGGTAACGGTAAAATTAAATTTTATAATTTTTTTATCAATGTGATACTTGACATTATATTTTCCAGTGGTTGGTCTGCGGTAATTAGATCTGTCAGTAACAGTGACTATTTCACCATCATCAGATTCGTTGTTATATAAAATATCATCTTCGTTATAACCAACAGATTTGTCTATCATATCATTAGAGATTGTGGAGACCTTATCGCTAGCAAGTCGTTTCATCATATCCATATTATAATATACTTTTTATCTAATTTGTTGTTATAAGATGACTGACAAGGTAAAATATCACCAAAAAGTTAATATAATAAACTACCACGAACTGACCGAAGCGGTAAGAAAATGCTTGTCGGGTTATGGTGCATATTCCGTTGAGATTTTTGTAATGCAATGTGATTCTCATAAAATATTATTAACAGCAGCAGAAAAAAAATTGATGAAAGTGCAGTAGTGACGCTAAAATTTAATCGTGATGATGTTTTAGCATTTGCTCATCATTGTTTAACAATAACAGAACTGTTAAGTATAATTAATCCTCATATCTAAAAATAATACTAGCATTATACTTGTTTGAAAAGCTGATTTTGTTGCTCCATCAGCTACAAATTTTACTGCTCTGGGATTTATATTATAATATTTCGCCGCAGCTGTAATTGATTTGAATTTGATCTCCTCATCCGTTTCAAGGTTTAACGAAATAACAGGTTTTATTGGGCATCTAAAATTAATACCACCACCTCGTCCTTTTCTCACATTTTCCTGTTGGGTCACAAGCTCCAGATTTTCCAATCGATTGTCTGTTTTTACGTTATTGATATGATTAATAACCAGACCATTGGGTATAGATCCGTTGAACACCTCGTAAACAAACCTATGACCAGTATAACAAACTTGATCTGTCGATGTTCCTCTAACAGTTACTATAAGATATCCCATATTGTTCATAGAACTAAGAACTTTTTTAGTTTTTCTGTTTCTAATAATACCGCGATCGTTAGCCTCGTATAAATCAAAGACCGGATGCGGCTGAAACTCGTCTTGTAAGGATAAATTTTCAATATTATCATCAGTGACTTTACCGTTATAATGATATACTCGTTTCCCCTCTGGAATGTCATCGCAAAATAACGTGTAAATAAAATCTTTTCTAAACATCGTAATCCTTTCAGTATTATCTCCCTTTACACTAATCGTATAACCCGCTGGCGTTGCTTTACCAACAGATATTCCAGTTTTGATGTTAATAACCGAACCTAATACATTTCCAGCGTACAGATTGTACTTTTGGTAAACGTGATATTCCTCTTGCTCACGTGCGCTTGTCAGATTTACTGTCATTATATTATAGGTGATATTTTTTATCTCTAATTGTTTTTCTAGCGCATGCGCAGTGTGCGGTAAATTATCAATTAGATATTAGACTATAGTATAGCGATGTTGAAATTGCGTGATATAGCCAAGAAGAGACTTATTGGAGAACCTGTTAAAATAGCGACTGCTTTTGCAGGTTTTGATAATAGTTATCAGTTTGATAATCAAAATGTTTTAGTAAATTTTACTGAAACAAATCTCTTTCATCTGCTACAGACGACTGTAAAGCGTGAGCTTGAAAAACACAAGGGTCTAAGATTGTTAGTGCAATATCACGTTATATTTTCAAAACTACTTGTGACGGAAGAATCTACTAACAAGGAAATTGCAGACCCTTACATCAACGCAAAATCTAGACGTGTTTTACTTGGTAGTGATCTTTTGTCACTATCTAATAAAATACACCAAGAAATTTGGAAAAAAATAGAAGAATTTACCGAATTAGGTTCGGGTTGGAAGTTTGAAATGATCAAGGAAATTTTGTTTCACACGATGAAATATGACGCATTACGCGGTAGTTCGTATATCGACCTGCCACTAAAAATAAAAAATAAACAGTGCTGTATAAACATAAAAAACGTTGATAGCAAATGTTTCCAATGGGCTGTTCTTTCCGCGCTATTTCCAGCAGAAAAAAAATGCTGATATTGTTGAGAAGTATATCAGTCACGTGTCAAGATTAAATTGTGCTGGTATTGACTTTCCAGTGGCAGAAAATCAAATACCAAAGTTTGAAAAGCAAAATAATGTTTCGATTAACGTTTTCGGATTAGATGAAAAAGAAAATGTCTATCCGAGGTATATTTCAGAAAAAGCTTCACAATCGACTATCAATTTACTGTTTTATAAAAATCATTACGTTTGGATCAAAAACTTTAACAGACTAGTTGGAAGACAGTATAAAAAAATAACAACAAAAAGTTCTTTTGTTATCGCTGCTTGCACGGTTGTAGAGACAATGAAACATTACAAAAGCATTTGCAGTACTGTAGTGACGTACAAAGAATAACAATGCCATCTGAAAAAGATAGCGTGTTACAGTTTGTCCATCATAATCACAAACTAAAAATTCCTTTCGTCATATACGTCGATTTCGAATGCTTACTTCAACCTGTACTTGGCGTAGAAAATGATCCTAACCAATCGAGTACAAGAAAAATTCAAAATCATGTTCCGTGCGGAGTAGCGTACAAGGTAGTTTGTTGCGCTGATTCGAGATTATCTAAACCAATCCAACTCTATCGTGGTAAAAATCCAGCTGTCTGGCTTCTCAAGCAATTGATTAACGAAGTTGATCATATAACTTATCGTTTGAAAAGAGTAACTCCAATGTTAAAATTAACACCTCAACAAGAATCCGATCACGAGCAAGCGAAAATTTGTTATATTTGTGAGAAAGCTTTTGACCCTGACAATGTCAGGAAAAAAGTACGTGACCATTGCCATTTGACCGGACAGTATCGTGGAGCGACTCATGACCAGTGTAATTTAAAATTTCACGCTCCAGATTTTATTCCAGTTATTCTTCACAATTTTCGAGGATATGATAGTCACATCATCGTAGAAGCTTTTGGTGATCCTGAGATAAAAGCTCATCTAAAACTCAATAATGTCATCAAATGCATTCCAAATAATTTTGAAAAGTATATGTCAGTTACGCTAGGTAAATTACGTTTTATTGACAGCCTGCAGTTTATGGCAGCATCGTTAGATGAGCTAGTAAAAGGTTGTAGTAAATTTAATAACCTAAGAGACTGTTTTGGAGATAAATTTAATCTACTAGCTAAAAAAGGAGTTTTTCCATACGAATATCTCGACGATTGGAGTAAATTTGATGAAATCTCTTTACCTAGCAAAGACAAATTTTACTCGCAACTTAAAAATGAAAATATCACTGATGATGAGTACAAGTATGCACAAGATATTTGGAAAGAGTATGATTGTGAGACTTTTGGTGATTATCACGATTTGTATTTGAAAACTGACGTGTTATTATTAGCAGATGTTTTTGAAAGTTTTCGAGAAGTGAGTTATAATAATTACGGACTAGATCCTTGCTGGTATTATTCTGCCCCCGGACTGTCATGGGATGCTCTGTTAAAATTTAGTAAGGTAAGGTTGGAATTACTGACTGATGTTGATATGTTCAATTTTATCGAAAAAGGTATCCGAGGCGGTATTAGCGTGATAACGAAGAAATATGCTGAAGCAAACAACAAATATTTGAAAGAGTATAATCCTGACCTTCCTTCAAAGTATATAGTTTATCTAGATTGTAATAACTTGTACGGGTATTCGATGGCAGAACCAATGCCGTTTGGTGGATTTCATTGGATCACGGCTGATCAATTTCTATCAGAGACAGAAAAAAGATACCCGACGATGTTTCGTATTTCGTTGAAGTTGATCTCGATTATCCAACTTCGCTACACAAATTGCATAACGATTACCCTTTCTGCGCGGAATCGATGGTTATAGAATATAGTTTGTTATCAGAAGAACAACAAGCGTCAGCATTACCAAGACAACATTCTATGGTAAAGAAACTAGTACCAAATTTGCTTCATAAACGTAATTATGTTTTGCATTACAAAGCTTTAAAACAAGCAGTCGATGCTTGTCTCGTGTTGAGAAAAGTTCATCGCTTACTAAAATTTAATCAGTCGCCGTGGATGAGAGGTTATATTAACTCGAACACTACAAGAAGAGCTGCGGCAAAAACTGATTTTGAGAAAAACTTTTTCAAACTGATGAACAATTCTGTTTTTGGTAAGACGATGGAGAATATTAGGAAACGCGTAAATATCGAACTAGTCAATGATGTCAATCGCAGAAACAAACTTGTGTCAGACGATGATTTTGTGATCATGAAAATTTTTAATGAGAATCTTGTTGCGATACAAAGAAGAAAAACAAATCTAAAACTAAACAAGCCGATCTACGTTGGAGCTTCAGTAGATTTATCAAAGTGGCTGATGTATGATTTTCATTATAATTTTGTTAAAAATCAATGGCCGGCTAGTAGATTATTATTTACTGATACTGATTCGCTCGTATATGAAATCGAATGCGAGGACGTCTATCAGGATATGCATGATAATAGATATCTGTTTGATCTTTCGGATTACCCACGTGACAGTAAATTTCATGACGACACAAATAAAAAGGTTATTGGTAAGTTCAAAGATGAAATGAACTCGAGCGCTATCAAATACTTTATCGGATTACGTAGTAAAATGTATGCCGTATTGTTAGACAATAATAAAAAAGCAAAAGGTCTGCCTCGTGATTTTGTTAAAAAGTTTATAAAATTTGATGACTACAAGTATGCGCTTGATGGCGGTGTTAGTTTTATAAGAGCTATGTCAATTCGGACAAATCATCATAAGCTCGAAACAGATGTCCTTATCAAACGCGGTTTGAGCAATTTTGATGATAAACGTTATTGCGAAAATGGGGTAGATACACTTGCACTTGGGTATTGTCATGATGATAGAGATATACTTGACATTATCTTTGCAAACTAAAATTTTATCTAAACTTAAGAAATAATGTTTGAAAATTTGACAGTGACAAATAGCTACAGTAGCAAAATCAAATATCTAATAATGGACGACAAACCATTGACAGTTGAAATTAATAATGAAACATCAGGCATATGCTTTAGTGGTACCAGTGACAAGTTAAAACTTTCGCTCATCAGATCTGATGACAGCGAGTATTTTAATTATCTCGAATAATTGTATCAAAAGTTGCTAGCGGAATTTAAAAACTTTCACTGTCCGATTAGTCAGCAAAAATACACCAAACTTACAATTGATCTTGATCGGTCAAAGGTGTATTTTATCGACAAAAAATACCCTCTTAACAAATCACAAATAAAAGATTTGTTTGAGTCCCGTCGTTATGTGAGCGGTAAAATAAAGTTTAGCCTCTATTACCATGATAATGAAATATTTTTGATATCTACAGTTGAGACATTAACAGTTGGTAATGAGGTATAATACCACTTACCTTACTGGAAATTTAATGCTTAATTTAGTCCACAATCGCCACGCTCTGCTAAATCGTAATGATTTGGAAGATTGAGTCTGACACATCATTTTGCTTATTCTGGAAGATCATGTAATTAAATTTTACCTGTTACCTAGATATTTTGCAACAGGTGTTCTATTGTATTTGTTTGGAGGTCTGGAGGGGTGGGGAGAGGGGTTGTTGAGCTCGGATTCTTAGCGCAATTATTGATTGCAACAGGTGTTCTATTACGTTACCTAGGTATTTTGTATTTGTTTGGAGGTCTGGAGGGTGGGGAGAGGGGTTGTTGAGCTCGAATTCTTACTTTCTTCTACTACTACCTACTACTTAAACTGTATTTTGTGTCTCAGCGTTAAACCCCAAATTCAGGCATGATTAAATTTATGGGTTTCATATTATCATAGAATTATAGTTACAAGGAGTCGCGGTCTCTTAGTCTTTTAAAGTTTTCGACTCGTGTATCATGCGTCGTGAGTTTCATACAAGTCTGCTTCGTTAGCATAATTTACCAAATAATGTTCTAAAAGTGTCCTCACGACAGCACAAAACAAAACATTGCAGCTTTGAAAATAAACGGAACACACGTTTTGGAAGAAGCTTTTACTTGAATTAAGCGTTTTATATAAGCGTGACCAAGATTGGACACAATTTATGGAAATTCTACCAGTCTATTTAACTTAGCGATTATTTAACTAGTACATTGTCCGCCAAAATGAGACTGGAAATTTAGCGATCAAATTGGAAAACAATCAAACTAATGGGCTAACAAAAACTACGGAAGGACGGAAGCACGGAATACTCAATTATAGGGGAGACAAATGACAATGTGCCGTGTGTGTGTGTGTGTGTGTGTGTGTGTGTGTGTGTGTGTGTGTGTGTGTGATTTAAATTTTTAACGAAGCTTTAACAATTTTTCAGTCATATCGTTACGATGTCTGCAGT